>CAEGAF010029006.1:0-25795 GCA_903067075.1 Micropoecilia bifurca | reverse complement strand
GTGTGTGTGTGTGTGTGTGTGTGTGTGTGTGTGTGTGTGTGTGTGTGTGTGTGTGTGTGTGTGTGTGTGTGCGTGCGTGCGTGCGTGCGTGCGTGTGTGTCCGACAGGCTGTGAACTGCCCTGCTATGGAGAAGATGAAGAGGATAAAGAAGCGCCTGTCGTTAACTCTCCGGCCCAGTCTGACCATCGACGAATCTCTGTCCGAACTGGCCGAGCAGATGACCATCGAGGACGGTGGGACGAAGGACAACGGTAACAACCTGATGACAATCCACTGTAAAACCTCGTTTACTCTGGTCCCTAAAATGGGATGCAGATTTTGCTGAGTTGCCATCCTGTCAGATAAATTGTGCCTCAAATTATTGCGATAAACGACAATATTGTCATTTGGAGACCATTTTAAAGTAATAGAATATAATGGCATAATGATTTGAGTGCACCAACTTAAAGATAACAAAACGTACATTTCTGTCAAACATTTAACACTGGAACCGGAAAACATTTTAAATATCCAAAATAAATGGCCAAAACAACAATAGTTAGAATGGATTGTGAAGTCTCTGTAACCTTAATTGCGCTTCTGAAAAATACACTAATCAGCTTAGACAGAAAAAACAGGCAAAAGTGTCGGGTAGTTCAAACTACCTACTAATGTTTGCAGGTTTTCGCAAAATGGCAGCTTTCCAACGACATCAAAGGAGAGCATCTATTTATCAGCTGTTATCCAAATGGAAATCATCATGCAATTGATTTATTACTTATTGTGACAGATTTAGCTATACTTACATCTAACAGGTCTGTCACAGTAACACATTTTGCAATTCCTTAATGTCCTTTTGGATTCCAAACGACTGCCTCTACCAAAGAAAGGGCAGCACATTTTCTTTCTGAAAATTGATAACCTGCCAAGAAAATCTCTTAACAAACTTTCAAGTGTCCAATCGCACCATTGCCCTCAACATAAAACACATGTTGGTATTATTTCCTTTAGCCCTTTAGAATTGTTGGTATAATAAAAGCAAATCGATGGTGTGAGGAGAAAAGCGAGCAGTGAACTGTTGTCTGAGGAGCGGCAGTGAAGCTTCTCCCTCCACACGTCTGTCAGCAGCAGACATTTAACTGCTCTCTGCTGAGCTTTCTGGGTCTTGACGGCTCTCGGGTGCTGAGATTATGAAGCGCTGATGTCCATGAATTAAGAAAGATGGCTCTGTGAGCGAGTCAGTTGCAGCTGCAGCGGCTTGCACCGAGTCGCTCTGCATCAAGTTATGTAACAGAATGGAGCTACTTCACTAACACGCGTGCACACACACCCACAGAGGGAGTCTTGTATCTGAGATTTCCGACGACATTATGTTGACTTTTATTACTTTCTTCCTGATTCACTTGAACTCGAACGTAGCCAAACCCTGACCTCGTCCTATACCATAAAATATGATTCACATCTTTGTGCTCTGCTCCTTACCTCACCAAGGTGACAGAATAACAGACTGAAGACGTTGGTATTGCTTGCTCACTCAAATAAAAAGCGGCGAATCTGTAGGAAACAGACACCCACTGTTCAGAAAGACCCGCTTTTATTCAATCTTTACAGTTATATAACGTCCTGCTTGGTACCATAGCTACACACAGCCAGGAAGCCGTTGGATTGACTGACACATGAAGGCAGTCTGTTGCCACTTATCGACAGCTTTCAGAATAAATGGATGTGCATCAATTTTTTTCAGCACATTTGCCTTTTCAGCCTTTTCCCTGTCGCTTTCTGCTCAGAATGACTCACTAATAACAGAGTTTAAGAATGAGCTGCAGCTAGTGAAGCCACATGAATTAGAGGCACTTTAGCAGGTGTTGGGGTCAAACCATACAATCTTCACGTCTTTGAGCTGCATAAAGCAGTACGAGGCTAAACTATTCCATTTATGTGCTGAGCAGAAGCAAAATGTTTGACCAACAGGGCACCAGTGATTTCAAACCATCTAAAAGGGTAGAAACACATAAATTCATACTTAAGAGTAGAGTGAACATAAACAGTTACTCCACTGAAATCCGGAAATTCTATTAAAAAAATCTCACTTTTAAGATTTGTACCACCTTTAGAAATGAGGTGCATTCATCTTGTAATTCCCCTGTGTTTTTGCCCCTGAAGGCAGCATGGTGTTAAATGTAAGGTTAGCTTGTAGGAACATGACAGAGACTTTGAACATAAAGTTTTAAAGAGCAGATTGTTTGTGGGAGCAGATGGATAAGGTTACAGATAGACTTGAGACTTGCTTTTGTAAGTCAAAATGAAACAAAGTGTATGAATTTTAGTGTTGAAACTGCTGGTTCATCCAATCTTGATGAATCTGGTTGGTCATTTGCTTACCAAAGTTTGTAGTTGAAGTTCCAAATGAATAAACTAAGGCTAATAGTCTATTGTTGTCTGTTGTCCATCATTCTCAAGGGAGGAAATGATGTTAATGTTAAGATCCAGTTGTAGGGATTTGCTCACCTTGTCTGTAACCTTTGTATACACTTGCTTTTCTTTCAATCCATCATAGGTTTTGAGTGGAAAAACTAAATGTATTAATTGTTGGTTGGTAAAGATGCTAAAGGGTTAACTCAGCATTAGCTTAGCTAAAGTCTGGAATAAGGTGCCAGCTTGCTTTTCAACTGTAGCATGGTGTTAATATTTTTGTTTATGAACAGGTTGTTAAATATATTTCATGTTTAATAAAAACATAAAACATGTTTAGCATATTATGTTTCGTTGATTATTTTTCATCTTCTGCTACTGAACATAGTTAATAACATCAAAGATTCACAAGTCTACAAAATTTGTTTGCTGTCCTGCTTTTGTAGAAAACAAAAGGCCAAGTTACCTTTCATGAACAAACTTTGAATATTTTCTGCCAGTGTTCCCTTCATGGATTTCTTTTAAGTAGCAGAACAATTACGACAGCTACTGCTGCTAATGAAGATAACATCAAAGACTAAACCACATTTAGTCCTTGTTGAGATTTATTTTGGGGGTTACAGTAGCTACCTTGGTTTCAGAGTAAAGAAAGTAAACATGATGCATAACTCTACTGGTGTAGCTTAGCATTAGCATCGCTAAAGTGAGTAAACACCAAAGAAGCTCACTCCTTTTTCTAAATGAGCTTATCTATGTTTTTATTGACAGTCTGTGAAATATATTTGGTATGTCAAAGTCACTGTATTAGATGTCTCTTTAAATGCCAATTGACTTGGCTAGATACTTGCTTACTTTTGTTAACATATTTGTTTTAACATTAAGGGTTTCCAATGCGGCGTATTTGATGAGAAAGGTCTGGTAACATTATCATCTTGTCTTGGTATTGGCTGGGCTCAAATCTGAAACACAAAAGCAGCTAACCTACTTGTAGCATGGCGTGTTACTGAAACTCTTGGTCAGTTTGGCATGATGAAGTGTTCCTTAATGTTTTATTTTTAATTGCCAGAACGGCTCACTGCCTGCCACACAACAAATTCTGCATAGTTAAATCATCACTATGCTGAGTCTGTTTGGTCCTTTTCAGAATCGGCATCAATTGAACACTTAGAAAGTTATTTCAACAATAGTTTGAGTAGTTATAACTATTTCAAGTGTTAAAATTAAACTATTTCTTGTAAAAATAACTCTGAAAGAGTTAAATGAACACCAATTCTGAATAAGGACCAAATAGACTAAATAGACTCGGCATAGTGTTGATTTAACTATGCAGAATTTGCTGTGCACTTCTGTTACCAGTTATCTATGTCAAAGGTTTGCAACATTATCCAGGTGATGCAATATTGAGGCCCACTTTCCACTTCAGCTGAAAAAGCTGAAGTGGTTAGCCTGTCATTGTACAGCACTGGGACAAACGTCTAATCTGTAAACAGTCAAGTTTATTTATGTACACTCTATCAGTTAATGTATCTACATAATAAACAAATTATTGCTGCCTGCTTGCATTATTAAACTTTTAAAATAAAACATTTGCAGCTTTTCATTTGTGGCTTTTTATAGTTTAGGCTAGTTATTGGTTCTGTTTTAAATGTGTTAGTTTAAATTGAATATAATATTTTGTTGTTTTGAATGAATCTATGCCATTTGTGATTTATGAGATGACTAGAAAACTCTAGTCATCTCATAAATCACAAATGGCATAGAAAACAAATGGCATAGAAAACAAATGAAGCCACAGTCAAACGACTGTGGCTTCATTTTTCCACCTGAAGATCTGTTTCCCCCGTTTCTTGCATCAATTTTAACTCGGCCGCCCTCGTTTTTCTGCTGCAGAGCCCTTCATGAGGAATGGCCGCCCCCCCACCTCCCACAGCATGCACTCCTTCCTGCACCAGTACACCGGCTCCTTCAAGAAGCCGCCACTCCGCCGGCCGCACAGCGTCATCGGCGGGAGCCTGGGGTCCTTCATGGCCATGCCCCGCAACAACGGCAGCCGCTTAGGTGAGCCTCGCCAACACAACACACACACACACACGAAGGAACGGAAGGAAACAAGCAGATGGCATCCGGCAGTAGACAGGAAGCGTGTCATGATGCTGAGATTTCCACCGTCCTTCCTCACATATGCAGATACACAGTCGACAGAATGACTCACTGTCATTCCCATGAGCCAGCTTCCCTGTGACCCCCCCTGATCTCCCCCAGCCTCCTGCCTGGGCTGCTGGATGTGGGACTCAGACAAACATGACACAGCTTCCTGCGTGAGCTGATTCATCTCAGCTGAGCCGCGCAACAGAATGTGTCAAAGCTGCAGCCCTTAAGATTTTTGTTCACAGGACTTAAGAACCACTTATCATTTATGTTATTATTTACATGCTTGTGATACTGATATGTGAGGTTTAGTATTGGCTGATAAAGGAAAAACAGCTGAATTGACATAAAATATTTTACTTTTTTTTTAAACACAGACATAAAATACAAATTTGTTAGATAACTCTTCACCAGTACAGCACACTTAAACACACCAACAGCTTCATGAGCTTGGTCAAACATGTTGCTACAGCATAACTTTAATTTGTTCAGTCAGTTCAGTTAGAAGTAAAACAGCCAATATAAAACAAATGAGAAACTGACAAAAACAATACGATATGTAAAAATGAACCTTCTATCAAATGGTTCAGAAAGAGCAATTAGGAATTCTAAATATAACATAAAATAAACAGAGTATGATGTCACTCAGAGCACAAAGCAAACAGCTTTATTTAAAGTCCTGAGATAAAATGATTGTAAGGCGGAGTGCTTTTAGAAGAGTAGCTTTGCCTTTAGCAGCTCTGTAAACAGTAATGCCCATTTATTGTGGCCCCAAACTTCCTCCCAGATGATCATATTGCCTCAATACTTTCAGGAATCACCAGGAGGTAATTCAGAGAATCCATCCCTGACACTGCTGAGCAGCAGCTACATTGTTTCAGTTCTAACCCGTGAAATATTGTAACATGTCTGTGGTGGATTTAGCACCACAGGTTAATTTGGTTACCTTGCGGCTTTTGTTTAAAGCTTTTATGTAGCTGAAGTTTGTTTCGAGTCGATAATCTAGAGATTCAATATGTGAAAGAAATTCATGTTGCTATCAGAAATGAAATAACATTGATGTTCTCATAACTAGTTTAGGTTGCCTCAGTAATGAAGTTATTATTTAAAGGTCCTCGGCTGTGCAAACCATATATACTGGAAACACAGCAAGAAATCATAGAGTGACTACAATCAGCTAATTTTCCGGCTTGATCCGCCCAGAGCAGTGACTGTCCGCTTAGGAACTAAAGCAAAATCAGATATTTTCTTTTTCCAGATTATAAACACACAACTCTTTAGGCATAACCTCTAATGCATCTTCACTAGCTGTATTTCCATTACAAACTTTACTTTACATTACTCAGTATTACGCTAATGTCGGAAAAAAGCAATTTCGCCTTTACGGTACTTCCATAAAATTAGAAACGTGATTACAATCACACATGAATAAGTTTGTTGACGCAAGTCATTAAAAAACATCCTCCTACCACGCCCTGCTGTCTTCTTCTTTGTGGTTTGCGCCAGTGGCAACATTCGCTTGTTGATAACGTGACTCCTGTGAATCAGAAAAAAAAAAATTCTGTTGCAGTTTTGCAAAATAAACAATTTTTGATACAGTCTGAAAACACCTCATTCTAGTTCCAACAGTTTTTATCAAAAAACTACTAATTAAGCAAATTTATTTTTGAAATGTCAAATTGTGCAATTCTATGGTCAACAGAAACACAGCTAGGGTAGAAGAAGGGTAGAAAAATAAATCCAGAAACATGAATGAAATAAAATTATGTGGGTAGGTCCTGAGGTAATCAGTCAATGAATCTTTGCAGTGGGTTAAGACGACATTTTTTGTTAATTGGCGTTATATAAGCACCCCGAATTAAGTGAAATTGTTACTTTTCTAACTTTCTAAGTTTATTCTTCTACCCACTCTTTTGATTGTTTATTATTGAGCCGTATTTGTAATTTATAACGCTCAAACCTCAAAAATATGAAAACTGCACCTTTTCTAACCTCCTGTCCTGTAGCTGTGCTGCAGCAGTAACACACAGATTCTGCAATGATTCTGTCCTTTTAAAGAGAGCATTCAATAGTTTTTTGCTTAAATTTCTGCTTGTTAAAGAAATGTTTCCAACTAGCTATACATTAGACATCAGTTAGCATCCTCCTCATGTTCTTATCTTGCTATAAATCAATCATCTGTACCTCAGCGTGTTTCCTTCCTGAATGCTGTGGCAGCATTGTTAGAACCGTTCTGTCCAACAGATGGTCCACTTCTCTGGGCTCGGATATGCTACAAGGACCCATTGAGCCCGACACTGGACCCTGTCCCAGTTAGAGGGACTTGGATGTAAAAAGGGGACAGCTAAGTAGGACGTGGATGTTCCACATCTAGCTGCTGCACTCTGTGTTCATTATCAGACATGCTAATGAGGAGGAACAGAGAGAGGGCAAGCTTCAGAGCTTCAAAATGAGAAGGGAAAAAAAGGTTGTGTTTAAATATTCTGGATGAAACAGAGTAAAAATAGCTGCAAAGTTAGTTCAGCGAAAGTTTATTGAGAGAGAAAATTGGTTTATAAAAACCAACTAACGGAGAAGCGGTGTGTGGATGTTTTAACAGAGTCGGCTGATGGAATGAAAACAGAAAGTCTGGGTTGTTCACACAGGAGGAATTCTGGGAGGGAAGAAATGGCGGAGAGGTATGCGAAAATAGATGAAGGTTGAGCAGCGAGGAAAGTAGGACAGATTAAATCACGCAAAAGAATCTGTAGAAGATGTACACGAGTTAAAGAGCAGCGCTGAGATAAGCTGCTGCCTGCTGAAAACCTCAGGAGGAAGAGGAGACGAAACCAAAGAGGATACAAGATTGGAAGAGACATATGGAAGGAAAAAAAAGTAAAGATGTTCTTAAGTTTGGTTTTCCATTTTTGATCAGTCATTTTTCTAAAATAACAGCAGTTTGTTCATTTGATTTTTGACATTGGATTAAATTGTTGCAAAAATACTAGAAATCTGACACAGTTATGAATTGATTTTTGAAACAATAGGTGAGCAGAGCTTATTGAGGTAAATGGATTAACTTTAAACTTAAAGCTTGAATTATAAAGGCAACTCTTTTGAGTTAGAAGGAAGAAAAACTACTCGGGCTTATCTAAATAATCTATAAAATAAGCTTTTCTGTTTGCCTTTTTTTTTGTCAGATTCACATGTTTCAGATCATTAAACAAGTTTGAATGTCAGACTGAGATTTTCTGAGTAAATAAACAAAATTGTTTTCAAATTATGTATTTTTTTTTTCTTCAAAAGTCAGAATTCTGAGGGTAAAGTCAAAGTTCCAAGGTAAAATTCTACAACTACATGATTTTATTAAGGGAAAATAAATTAACTTATTCAACGATTTAAAAAATTGAGACTGATTGGATTTTCCGATGCCAAAAACACTGTCTTGATGATAATTGAGGAATAATGATAAGAAGAGAATGAAATTGGCTTTTTATCGATGAAGCCTGATCCAAAACTGAAAACAAAAGAAGCATTAGTAACGCCCCGCCTGCAGTATTCCAGTTATTTTTCAAAAGGAAACACACGTTCCCTATGATTAAAAAAAATACAATAAATCTGCCCACCTGGGTTGTGAAATTAAATCCAAAATGTTTAAATGCTGTTGCTGGGTGGCGATAACTTGAGCATGCTTCAGAATGTGCAGGACAGGAATCCTGTGTGTTTTCGTTCAGGTTAGTTGCTATACTCCTTTTGCTCATGTTTAAGTTTAGTGAAGTCAAAACATAGCCAAAAAAGCTGATAAATACCAACCTTATTGTTTTTAACTGGTGTATTTATTAATTTTTTGAACAAAACATTCAAGAAAAAACATTACATGTTAAAAAAAACACACAATTGTGTTTTATTGACGACTATATTTCTTGACGCCCTTCAGGGATGTCCAGAAATCCAGAGTTTTGTCATCGTGACTGGTGGTATCTTGATAGATTCACTGCTTTTATAGACAAATCTAAACATTCACATGTGTTTCTGTGGTTTTTGCACAAATCTGATCAAATATGACTTATCAAATGGCCAAAAGAAAAGAGAATAAAGGAACAAAAGCCATTCTTTTCCTGCCCTGATTGTAAACCTAGCAGGAAATTCTCATATTTGGCTCCTTTCCTGCTCCTCTCCTCCCACACCTTTCTCTGCTCACTCAACAAAACCCCTGCATGGAAATATTGTCTGATTCAGACCTTTTCCTCTTTCAGTTTTTTTGTTTCTTTTTTTTAAATTGAGGTCATTTCAGCAAACTAAACTGGTTATTATATACTACGTTGAACAGTTGTGGTAGAAAAGAAAAGAAAGCAGAAAAGAAAAGCAGATGATGAAAAGAAAGCAGACAATGGTCTGCTTTCTTTTAGGAAAGAGTGGAAAAGGTAGAAATGTTTTGATCATAGCGAGAGGTAGCAGAGGTTTTAATATTTCATCTATAATAATATAGATGTTATGTTCAAAATTTAATCTCCCATTTAAGTCTGATTCCTTCTCTTGAGCATCACGTTTGATGACAGACTTCATGGTTGGAGGCACTGACACATTGATGACAGAGCTGCTCAACCCTAGCCACTCATTAACTGTGTATATATGTGTGTGTGTGTGTGTGTGTGTGTGTGTGTGTGTGTGTGTGTGTGTGTGTGTGTGTGTGTGTGTGTGTGTGTGTGTGAATGGAGGAGAGGGTGGGCATGGGGCTTGTACATACACACATTTTCTCCAGCTGGGTTTCAGTAGTGGTGGGAGTTTTATTGCCTGGGAGGAAATGGAGCAGGCTGTGGTTTCTCGTCGTGGAAGGAGGACTTTCAGCTCCATGTTCATTTGATAACTGTTACTTTGTTGAACAGTGAGGCATTGAGTGAATGTTTGAGGTGGGAAAACGCCTGCTATGAAATCTCTCTTTAACTAAATGCAAAGCCTTAGAAAAATTGCAGCAAAACATGAGGCAAATGGTACTCTGTCGCTGAAAGTGAGAGCTTAAGCGGTTTGTGTCTAGGGTATGCGGGGTCTGCAGAGAGGTTATCTACACTCTTTTCCTGACCCTACACCTGTACATCTTCTGAATGGAGAGTTCTAGAAATCAGAAATGATCCTGGACTTCCAGAGTGTTTCCAGAAGTCAACTGTCTTTATTGGACTGAGCTCCCAGGCGATTCTGATCAGACCACTGGACCAGCTGATCCACCTCCCACCTGTATGCAGACTCACCTCTGTCCTGGATCAGACTAATAGCTGGGGTCCTATGCAAACTAAAAGAGTTCCACAGACTGGTCTCCTGAGGTTTCGTCATTTGTGCAGAGAGATTAGTGGGCCGAAAACACACCCCTGGGGAACGCCAGTGCTGAGTGTTGTTGTGCATCAGAAGATGTCACTTAATGAAGATAATGATTTGCATATCCATGACTGCTCACTTTAAGTGTAAAAAGGAAATGACTCCGTGGCCCTTTCTCTCAAACACCACATAATACTGTGATGTTTGGACCTGCAGAGGTCAGGATTAGCAATAGAGAAGCTAATTTTCGAAACCTGCTCAGCTGCAGTCAGAGCAACAATTGAAAGGTTTAATACGACTGATTTTGTGTCAATCAAGGCTGGAGGAGAACCTGAGTTTATGGAAGCCACCAGAAGATGTGAAGGAGTACCACAAAGTTTTAGGATGCATTCACTCTGTTTAGTCCACTTTAATCCAACTCCAGTTTGTTTGCCTCGAAAGTCCGGTTCGTTTGGGGATGTCACAATGCACAATCAAGCTCTGACATGGACCAAAAAAAGCAAACCAATCTGCCTACAAACCTCGATCTCAGTTCAGTTGAAGTGAACTCTGGTGCCGTTTAAATGTATATGTGAATGCCAACCTGACCGAAGACCACTCCAAAAGCAGGAAGTATACTGCAGCACAGGGCATTATGGGTAAATGCAACCAAAACAAATGTGCAAGATCTTTCAAAAAGAGAAATCCCACAACCACTAAAATCTGACGCTACTCCATTTTTGTTTACATTTTGTGAAGAAGTAAGTTGCGTCCATGTCATTATGTCGTTTTCTCCAGTGGTTCCTGGTGCAGCTCCTCCACAGGTTATAGGGTAAACAAGTTTTTCAAATTTGACACAGTTGAGTGTAAAAGTGAACTGCAGCAGCTAGAAATGTAAAAACAGTCTGGATTTTAGTCCTCAGTTGAACCGAGTATACCAGACTATCAATGTGTGAAAACACCCAACCTGAAGCAGATCTGATTCATTCTAAGAGACTCTCAATACATTTTATTTTATTTTAAATAACTGTGTGGTTGGTTTATTTTTCTCCATCCAGACATCGTCCATGAGAACCTGAAGATGGGTTCTGACGGGGAAAGCGACCAGGCTTCAGGAACATCTTCAGACGAGGTCCAGTCCCCGACGGGCGTCTGTCTGAGGAACAGAGTTCACCGCCGGATCTCCATGGAGGTGAAACCCTGTCACACACACATATGTATACACACACACACACACACACACACACACACACACACACACACACACACACACACACACACACACACACACACACACACTGAAGTGGGCTAAGAGGGAGGCAGGGCCTGTAACTGAGTCCTTGGCTCTGGATGTGAGGATACTGATATCTGCGATGCTCCCTGGAGGATTTGGTAGAGAGACTATATGATTTTTCTCCATGTCAGCTGTCACAGCTCGAGAGCAGACCGTAAAATGGTTTTTTCTACCAAATGGGCTGTCATCGGCTCCGATGCTGGAAAAAAGCGCGGTCCATTTTTCTTCTGTGGTCAGGTTCAGCCGTGTTAGATCTGATTAGTAACGTTTTGAGTTTTTTTTATCAAGCAGAAAATCCAGAGAACCACCCAGAGGTGTCAGATATGACGAATGGATTCAGTCCTTTTTTCCAGCTCAGCTATAAGAACAAGAAGAGTTCCCATCTTGGATAAACCCTCTCTGGGTTTATGAACGCACACGCTGACCCTCAGCATCATTACGTTGCTCTGCCTGCTGGTGTCCTCTCTAGTGATTAAAGCAACCAGGTGAAATGGTAAACCAGAAATGTGTGTGTTCCAGCAATACTCAGCCTGGAGGCATATTGCCCCCTGCTGGCCAAGAAGAGAACACAAATCAAATCCCGGCACCTCTGATCCTAATGTGCTCACAACTACACACTGACCTATTTTTCACTTGTTTTCAATGCTGGGTGCAGAACAGAAGAGGAACTCAAGGATGTGGTAATGATCACTTGACCCTACACACACACACACACACACACACACACAGTCAGCAACAGGTCTGTTATGTGGAAGTAACAAAAAAAACGGTGTTTTAGTTTTTGTTCAGAACACACAGTTTGTCCTTATTGTCCTTACTCAAAAATATAGAAACTTAACCAGAACAATTTTACTAATTTGCAAAAATTTAACTTCTTACTTCTTCATCTGTGCCTCATAAAATGACTACATCAGAAATGTGATGTTAATACAGAGCAGTTTATTTCCTGTTTCTTGTTCTTGTTTTTTTATTTTCTTTTTTATACTGAACTTTCATGATTCAGGGTAGAAATACAAAATATATCAGCACCAAATATTAGTCTTTTTTATCATATTAATATTGGTCCAATAAATAGAACTGGGCTGATACTAACAACAATTCATAACTTTTTTCTTGATCATCTTGGTCATTTGATGGTGATGCAGAGCAGCATTATGCATAGTTTAATTGAAGTAGAGAAGCAGTGGTGAAGTTAGTGCAGTGCAGATGTTTTTTTCTTCTTCAAATATTGAAGAGCCAAAAACGAAATGTTAATATGATAATGGCCCCAATACTCTTATCTGTGCCTGTCTACTTCAAACCATCAAAATCTTTCCAAACCAACGTGGCCCAATGAGGACAAGTAATCGATCCCTTGTTAAATCATTAATTAACTTGAACTAACCACATTAGAGTATAATTTAACTTTCCACCCGCAATCCTGACCCATAAATAATCTGTCCCATACATGAAGTAGACTTTGTTTTTAAAAAATGCCCAGTCCTAGTCTGTTGATTATATTTGTGATGATGCAACAGAAAAGGCTGTTTTTCTTGGTATACCTACTAAACAGCTGGTAGAATGGGGGTTTAATGGTTGTCATGGAGACATTCAGAGTCCAAAAATAGTCGGTAATGACAGAAATAAAGTCAGTTCAACATCTTCCTATTATTTAACTGTGAGTAAGTTGGTGGAAACTTCTGTAATAAATAGAATATTTGAAGTCCGGTCTATACCGAGCATCATTATTCTTCAGCCAGATGAAAGTGTTGCCTCGGTTTCAGACAGCTCAGGTTCTGCTGGTGAGACTTTCAGAGAGTTTTCTCTCCCTGAGTTGTTAGCTGTCACGCCTCCTGGTGTTTAGCTTTGATCCTGAGGAGAAGCTGAAACTTCTAGACAGGAACGGCCCTGCTGCCTTCAGATGACAAGGGGTGTGTGTTTATAAAGTAAGTCTTTTTAAGCTTCTGCTGCTGTCATGCCAACATGAGCGGTCCTGTATATTTACCTGATGGACCTCATCTGTCATTGGAAGTAGAGAATTATTTCAGACGCTGTGTGAATGTGTGGGTGGACTCGGAGTTCCATCTTCTCCTGGCAGTATTCACACCCCTTAACTTACTACCTTCATCATGTTGCAACAGAAAACATCTGTGGATTTATTGAGGCTTCCAGTGACTGACACCCATCCATGGTAATGGCTGCACCATGCTGTGGAGATGCATTTTTGATTATTTTTTTTTTTTTATGCCTTTTTCTGGCAAAGACGACATTTTGACTCAGGGTAGCTGAATATTACCGAAGAGTTTAACTGCCAGAACTTGGAAATAAAATTGGGAGCAGCAACTGGTTAAACAGAGAAAATCTTTTTAGTTATAACAACATGTAAAACTTATTGAAATGAAAATGTTTTATTCTCACAAGTTTTCCATCTCTTTATAATGAAAAGGCTTCTCGTTGAAATGAGAAAATTTTTCTTTTTAACAAGAAAACTTGTTATAATGAGATGCAAAACACATTAAAACAAGAAATAATCATGTTATAACCAGTGAAACTGAGAGTTTTTCATCGCTCTGACACATGAGAGTTTTCTCATTTAATAAGATACTGCTCCTGAATGTATTTCTGATCTTTGGCAGTTAAACGCTTCAATAGAATCTCCATGTGTCTGCCACACCTGTAGCACATTATGGAAAAAATCCATCTTTTATTGTTCCTTCATAAAACTTTTTGCTACTTCGCATTGGTCAATTAAATCAAATCCCAATTAAACACACAGAAGTTTGTAATTCTGATGTAATATAACATAAAGGGTTTGAATATTTATCTAACTATATATATTCATGTGGCATGAGCCAGGTTGAAGAAGATGGTCTGTCCTCATGCTGTGATGGGAGCAGATTGCACAGCAGCAACTATGGCTATCAGCCATTAGCTCCTGTTGGTACCTAACCGTGTATGTGAAAATGGACGTTGCTGTTCTCATGATGTGAACTGATGTTTAAGCGTAAACATTTGACCCCGTGTGCTTTCAGGACCTGAACAAGCGTCTGTCACTGCCTGCTGACATCCGCATCCCAGACGGCTACCTGGAGAAGCTGCAGCTCAGCAGCCCGCCCTTCGACCAGCCGCTGAGCCGCCGCTCCCGCCGCGCCTCGCTGGTCAGTTTCAGCCTCTTCCCCCTGCACTCATTAGAGAGGTTCCCTCTGGGCTGGTTTCCACGGCAACTGGCCCAGCGAGAGGCAAAGAGTCCCAGTCGCTTGCCTCCGACTTCCATCAGATCAGATTATGAAACTCTGCTTGGGGAGATCATATTGCTTTGTTGCAGATTCGCTAATAAAAAATGTGACAGAACTTATTAAGAAGCAATAAATGACTCAATAAATCAGTTAGCATTATCATGCTCCGCATACTGGCTATTACTGGCATGCGTAGCGACTTGCATGTTGACATTGCCAGTAGGATGTGGGTTATCACTAGTATGTTAACTAACAGTGACTTACTTCACTCAGTATTCTAACATTAGTGTATAAGCTAAAATTTGCCAAATGCTAAGGTTACCTTAAATGGTGTAGGTAGGATATGGGCATCACCAGAATGACGTACTCTGTTTAGTATAATAAACATAGTTAATAATTCAAGAATTGGCAAAATTGCTTATTTTAAATATCAGGCTAATGTTAGCATGGAGGCAATCACTAGCATGTAGAGTGACTAGCATGTTGACACTGCCAGTAGGATGTGAGTTATCACTACCAAATCCACTCTGTGTGCCAACATTAGTGCATAAGCCAAAACTAGCCAACGAACTTGATAACGAACTGTCACAAAGTATAAATCAGATTTTTGCTTTGAGTTAAATGTGTGTTTAATACTATATTTACCACCAATGAAAAAAAAATCTTTTCATTTTTCTGAAAGATTCAACAACTGCACAATTCTCAACTAGCATAAAATAAGAAATATTTCAAAAGAGCAGAGGAAATCTTGTGTTTTTTGAATAATAACAATATTTGTTGTTAATCTGTTGCTAAGAGATGAGCGCGTTTTCTGGTAACCAAGTGCCACGAAGTAAACAACCAATTAATGCTTTTGCAAAATTTACCTAGTGTAAATTTTTTTTTGTGTAAGCAGTATTTCAAAAGAGCTTATGTTTTATAAACAATAATAATACTTTTTATTAATTTGTTGTTAAGAAATTAGCATGTTTTCTGGTGCCGAACTCCAACAAAGTATAAATCAGATTTTTACTTTTGTGCTGAATGTCTTTTTTATAATATATTTACCACCAATGACAACAAAAGCATTTCCACTTTTCTGCCAAATTCACCAAATGTACAATTCTTAAGTAGTATGAAATAAGAAGTATTTCAAAAGAGCAGAAGAAACCTTATGTTTTTTTGTTTTTTTTTAACAATAGCAATGGTTGTTGTCAATCTGTTGCTAAGAGATGAGTGCGTTTTCTGGTAACCAAGTGCCAAGAAATAAACGTTTGATTTTTACTTTTGCTAAATTTACCTAATGTAAATTTCTTGTGTCTAAGCGGTATTTCAAAAGACCTTATGTTTTATAAACAATAATATTACTTATTAATTTGGTGTTTAGAGATTAGCAGGTTTTTTCTGGTAACGAACTGCCACGAAGTATAAATCAGATTTTTACTTTTGTGTTGAATGTCTGTTTTATAATATATATTTACCACCAATGACAAAAAAGCATTTCCACTTTTCTGCCAAATTCTCCAAATGCACAATTCTTAAGTAGTAAGTAGTATAAAATATGACATATTTTAAAAGAGCAGAAGAAATCTTATGTATTTTGTACAATAACAGTATTTGTTTATTAATCTGTTGCTAAGAGATGAGCGCGTTTTCTGGTAACCAAGTGCCACGAAATAAACATTCGATTTTTACTTTTGCAAAATGTACCTAGTGTAAATTTCTTGTGTCTAAGCAGTATTTCAAAGCAGCTTATGTTTCATAAACAATAATATTACTTGCTATTAATTTGGTGTTAAGAAATTAGCATTTATGCTAACATTAGCATTTTGGCTAATTTTAGCTTGCACACTAATTTTAACATACTGACTGGAGTAAGTCTTTGTTACTCAACATGCCTGTGACTCTCCACAAGCTATTGAGTACATTGTAGCTCACTTTAGCATTGATGCTAATTTTTAGCATCAGAAAGCTGGGTCCCTACCGCAGACCCGGTTTAAATTTCTTCCAAAATTTTCTAGTTATTATTACTCCATTGAGTCTGATAAACATAGCTAATGAATCAGAAACCAGCTAATATGCTTATTTTGGCCATGAGGCTAGTGTTAGCATGGGGGCTATTACCAGCATGTTGAAATTGCCAGTAGCTAAATTCTTTTTGAAAATTCCACATTCAGAACTTGATTAATCATTTTCTTGTCGTTCTCTCCAGTCTGAAATTGGCTTTGGGAAGCTGGAGACGTACATCAAGCTGGATAAGCTTGGAGAGGTGAGGAAACCTTGAAGAAGCATTAGAGAAAGGGGTGCTAGCATACGCACACCTCACACGACACCGTTTGTTCCTTGGAATTGTTAAAACCCTGCTGTCATGTTTAGGGGACGTACGCCACGGTGTTTAAGGGACGCAGTAAGCTGACAGACAACCTGGTGGCGCTGAAGGAGATCCGCCTGGAGCACGAGGAAGGAGCTCCCTGCACTGCCATCAGAGAAGGTGACCTACTGTTCATGTAGAGCTGAAGCTCGGCTGGCGTAGTGCTGCAGTCTGATGAACCGTCATAACTCTACTGTCGGCACCATCCTCACTTTACTTGTGTCCATCTTTCACAATTAGAGCCTTTCTTCAATTATTTCTTCCTTGTGTCCTTCCTTCCATTCTCACTCTTTTATTCCCTTTCCTAATTCTCAGTTGAATCTTTCGTTTTCCTTTCCTTTCTTCTGTCCCTTTTTCTCTCATCTCCTCCCTTCTGCTTCTTTGTTCATTCTGTTTTTCTTTTTTCTTTCAAGCACTTCTGTCCTTTATTTCTTTCTGTCAATCCTTCCTTACTTTCTATCTCCTTTCCATTTGTCCTTTTTTCTTTCCTCCTCCTCCTTCCATCCTTCCAACATCTCAGTCTATGGTTTCTCTTTGTGTACTCCCAGCCTGCCTGCTCTACACGTCCTCCATAAATTCAGTGAATGTTTGGATTTTATATTTTTTCACAGTGAACACAGGAAGTGTATCCCCTAATGACGTGTTTGTTGTTTTGTCGTCTTCTTCTGTTTCTCTCCAGTGTCACTTCTAAAAGACTTGAAACACGCCAACATCGTGACGTTACACGACATCGTCCACACGGACAAGAGCCTCACGCTCGTCTTTGAGTATTTGGTAATGATGATGTCACACCAAGAGGAACCCGACATGTTGCTCCATCCTTAGTTCTTTATTGTGTCGATGATTTTAAAGACATTAAAAATATTTCCACCCATGTATGCTTTCATTAGGTTTTTCTTTGAAAAACCAAAAGCAATGATCCAACTTGAGCTTTTTTATTCATTTAGTTTTTAGTTGTTAAATTGTCGCTCGTTTCTACTATTTATTTATTTTTTCATTTGATGTTTCCAGTCAGATTAAAGCCACTTCCTGTTTTGATCAATATACATTGTTCTCTGAATAGAACAGACAATGGTTAGCTATTCGTGGCAGTCATGGTATATGTGGTATGATCTCCTGTAGGATAAAGATCTGAAGCAGTACATGGACGACTGTGGAAACATCATGAGCATGCACAACGTGAAGGTGAGCTTACCATTAATAGACCACTTGAACAAATGACAGATCAACTGCAGAACTGAAGAAACACTGCAATGAGAAATATCAGAAACAGATACCAGCAATGCAAAAACATGACTATTGAAAAAAAAAGTTTAATTGAACCACAAGACAAATAAATTATAATGACACATAAAACATTTAATTTATAATGAAATAAAAGTCAGTTTGTCAGTTATAAAAGATTACACTGACAAACTGACTAATATTCAGTTGATTAAAATCAAATTAAATTGAATTAAGCTAAGTTAATTTGGGTCAATATAAGGCTGAGTTCCTAAACTTCAAGTAGCAGTCACGCTAAGCCAGCTGCCTTCAGGTTCTCAGGAAGAATGTTGAGGCAGTAATAAATGAACGATGCCTCATCATGAGTTTTAGATTTGACTTTTGGCTTCTAACAACGGGAGGCCTCAGGAAGGAATTGGGGGATTTGCGTGGTGGAAAATTATTACATAGGCTGGATTAGAACAGTGAGACTTTTAAAATCCAGTAGAAGCACCTTAACATCAATTTTATGAAACAGAATATTGGTAGAAGTGTTTTATGATCTTTGCAGGTGATTTTTGTATTGATTGTAGTTGAGCTATGCTTTTCTTAGGAAGCTCTAATAGCTAAGCATTGTAATAGTCTGTGTTATTCAAGTATGGATTATATCTGAATTGTATGGTTACTCAGAAGGGGCAACAAAATGCATAATCTACAACGCAACAGCAAAAAAACAAAAGCCACAAAGGAAGCTACGCTAAAACGGAAGTGATGATAATCCATCGCTAAGATAACTTCCATTTTAGTGAGATTCTGTTTCAGCATAATTCTGTTTTAGCAAAAACATGATTATGAAAAACTTGCTAGGATAACTTTTGATTAGCATCACTTCTGTTTAGCATAAACCCTGTTTTGTATAAATTCCATTTTAGTTTAAATTCTGGTATTTAACTGATTTGCTGATAGACTCTAGCGTAGCGTAGCATTGCTTAGCCGCTTTGGCTTTTGTTGTGTTATGGCTTTTGCATTTCGCTGACCTCTTTGGGCTACAATAGTTTGAGAGAGAGAGATTCAGATGATAAAACATTTCAACATAGTTAGATTTTAAACGTAAGGTTTAAAAAATGTCATAGTTAGATCCAATTCAGCATTCCAAAATTTTCAAAGTTGCTCAGATGACAGTAAATTTATTAGATCCTGAAATGTGCGTTTCCAGATCTTCCTGTTCCAGATTTTACGAGGGCTGTCTTACTGTCACAAGAGGAAAGTTCTCCACAGAGACCTGAAGCCACAGAACCTCCTAATCAACGAAAGAGGGGAACTGAAGCTAGCTGATTTTGGTAAGCAAAACCTCAACAGCTCATGTTTCTTTTAGTCTTTGTGAAAGAGAGAGAGCTGATAACAGGAAGGCAAAAAATGTTTTAGCTTAAATTGGCTGAAAAATCAGCTCCAAAATTGCTAAATGCAGGAGGCCGTTTCCGATAGAAACGCTCCGGTTCCAGGCTGCTGATGTGTGCCGACGCTTTGCAGGTCTGGCGAGGGCGAAGTCCGTGCCCACCAAGACGTACTCCAACGAGGTGGTGACTCTCTGGTACCGGCCTCCCGATGTCCTCCTGGGATCCTCGGACTACTCCACACAGATCGACATGTGGTAAATCTCCCATCATGCCCCTCTTCATCAGTGAAGCAGACGGAGTCAGATATATATCTAAACCCAGAGAAGCATCCGACCATGCGGTGCTTTTTCCTTCCGCCTCTTCCTGCTCTCACCGTGTTGCCTTGGTAACATTTCTCCAGCCCGTTGTTGTTCTGCCAGCTGATTGTGTGTTTTCTCTGCAGGGGGGTGGGCTGTATATTCTACGAGATGGCTGCAGGTCGGCCTCTGTTCCCCGGCTCCACCGTGGAGGATGAGCTCCATCTCATTTTCAGGATGCTGGGTGAGGATCCCATCCTGAACGCGATTGTCATGGTAACACTAGCTGGTAGCCATCTGACTGTGTCTGATTGGACTGTTACTACTTCAGGCACGCCCACAGAGGAGAACTGGCCAGGAATCTCCACCATTGAAGAGTTTAAATCCTACAACTTCCCCAAATACAAACCGCAGCCGCTGATCAATCACGCTCCCAGGTACACACTGATTCTTTTTCTTCTTCTTCTTCTTCTTGTTTTGTGCTCGTTTATTTTTCATTATTCACCCCCTGGCTGGTTTGAATGCGTCCAGTGATGTTGTGCATTTCTGAGAGTGTGTTTGGCCATTTCAGGCAGGAAATCCTGCCGAACATTAGAGCTGGCTGTGCGCTTCCTTCCTCCCATGAGTCCTCCACATTCCCATCAGCCCTTTCTGCTGGTAGATACTGAGCTCTTGCTCTTCTCTTCTCCTTCAGGCTGGACAGCGACGGTATTGAGCTGCTGCTGGCATTTCTCAGAGTAAGTGTCAACCAACGCACACGTCTGGAACTAGGATTCATTTCACGTTAAAGCCACAAATAAGATGCTTAATAATTATCCTTTGTAGTTCTCCGTCAGGATATATGAAGGTAAATAGCTGTTTACTGTGAAATTAAAAATATTGAAGCTTTTTTCAAAGGCTGAGTCTGAAAAGTATTTGAATACATGTAGGAGTGCATCATTAATCCGACTAGCCAATACATTTTTCCAAATTTCCTTAAACAATATATTCACCCCACTATTTCCATCTTAGCAACTTTGTCAATATTTTCATCATTTTTAAGATAAAAGAATCAGTCAGTGATCGGCCAGAAAACTGAACATATTTATTGGCGTCCCTTTACATGTAGAAATCCTTCTATAAATTCTTCTTTTATTGTAGTGGAGTCTTCTTGGCATTTTTACATCCCTCATGTGGTTACTTCCTGGTCAAATTGCAGGAACTGTAAGGGTTAATGAAAAATGGACTTTAGAGTTCATTTAGTCAGTAAAGATATAACAAAATATCTGGTGGCTCAGTTACCTTCTGCTAATAAGATAGCATGTTATTTTATTTCAATGAATTATTCATCCCATTTTCTCTAAAAAGTAAAAATGCACCAATATAAAATCTGAAACATGTGAAAGAATCCTGAATATAGATTATAGGTAGGTATATAAATTATAGGTTTGGTTTTTCTGAAATGCTCAGTTCAAATTTCTAAAGAAATAAAAGATGCATTTACTTGAAGTATTTCTATATATCTCTGCTAAAGGTGCTAATTAGTGTTGAGAGTGCCATAGTTGATTCCCCACCAAATCCCAGTTTCCTGTTGTCACATCAGTTGTCCAGATTTAATCATGTTGGATCTGAATTCAGTCAGTACCACATGCAGACAGTAGGGGGTGCAGTTATTCACCCTTAGGACTCCACATGTGCTTAATCTGCTGTGTTTCACCACTTTGACTCATAATGTGAGTGAATGTGAATCATTCACATTTCTCTGGTGGGTGACGTATCGTTGGATTTTTGTGTCTCTGCAGTACGAGTCCAAGGCGAGGATTTCAGCTGATGAGGCGATGAAACATTCCTACTTCAGGCAGCTTGGGATAAGAGTCCACACACTGCCTGAAAGTGAGCACACACACACACACACACACACACATATACACACACACACACACACACACACACACACACACACACACACACACACACACACACACACACACACATATACATACACACACATATACATACACACACCCTGTGCAATCCCAGCTGCTCTCTGCTCTCCTCAACCCTTCCTGCATTACTCGTTCTTTGATTTCCTGTCCCACGTTGTGTTAAGTTAGCTGTCTCCTGGGTTTTAGCTACCTAAATGTGTTGCATTGAGCTAGCTGTCTCTTTTGTTTCAGTTAGCTAAACATGTTTGTTAAGCTGTCTATCTCCTGTGTTTCAGTTAACACGTGTTGCGTTAAGCTAGTTCAGTCTCTGTCTCTAGCTAAATGTGTTGCTAGGTGTCTGTCGTGTTCCAGCTAGCTAACAGGTTTCTTTAAGCTCGCTGTCACCTGTTTCAGCTAGCTAAAGATTTTGTGTTAAGCTAGCTGAGTATCTTTCTCTACTGTATTTCAGATAGCTAAATGTACTGCATTAAGCTAGCTGTCTGCTGTGTTTCAGCTAAAGTTATCAAGTTAAGCTAGCTGAGTTTCTGTCTCTCCCGTGTTTCAGGCGTGTCGATGTTCACGTTAAAAGAGCTGCAGCTTCAGAGGGACCCCGGCTACAGAAACTCCTCCTACCCCGAGTCAGGTGGGCCATGAACCTCATTTCATGTCCCATAATACAAATGGAATCAAGTATCAATTGAAACTCTACCTGTATCTGAAATTTTCCGACTTTTATCAACACCACCTCCAGTTTTGAGTTCTTTAACATTTTAGTTTTCAAGCCAAATCACAGATGTCTGACATCATCAGCAACTATCATTGGAGTTTCTTGTAGTTCTGATTATAATGGCCTACAGATAATGAAAACCCTAAATTCATTCTCTCAAAAAAATTGAATATTATAAAAAAGTTAAATATTAGAAACTTATGGTGTCACTTTAAAACAACTGATTGCCTTAAAAAGATTGAGTATAAATGGTCGGTAAGCTATAATAATCAAAAATACAAGAAATAATAACTTAAAGTACTTTACTATATATAAAAGGTTTAAATTTCTGAAATGACACTAAAAAAATGGCAATGTTCACTTTTTTTGATGTGCTTGTATTTTGGTGTAATGAGGCCCATGGCATCATGGGTATTGTATTGTTCCAGGTAATGGCAACATCAACAGAAGGCAGAGCATGCTTTTCTAATGTTTCCTGAAGAGGATGGTCAGCCGGCCAGCTTCATCTGCACCTCCCAGCAACTCCTCGCATGAGCCCACCTCCCTGTGGAGCGTCTCTCCTCACCCCCTCACCTGGACTCACTCACACGCGTACACACACACACACACATACACACATCCTCTGAATGAGTGACTTTGAGTCAAAACGCTTGGAGACTGTTTATTTATTGGAGTGTGAGGTTAACTTATTTTGCTGCTAAACTACTACTGTCTACTATATAACATGTCTGTCTGTGTGTGTGTGTGTGTGTGTACACGTATGTGTTCGTGCACATGATGTGAACTGAAGACGCCATGCACAGTTAAGCGGTCTGTTTAGGTTACTGTTATTTCTCCTGACTATAATTCTTTGGTATCTTTAGTTTGAAATTCAACGGATGTTGATGTCGAGCTGTGATGAAGTTGTTTCATTATTGTGCTTACAGAGCAACGGCTGCAGTTTCTTCAAACTTTTTATGCATTGTGTATATCTATACATATATATTTATGTGTATATATGTACATGTATATTTGGAGATTGTTTTTTTTTTGTTATTTTGTTTTGTTCTCTTTCCTTCGAGCTTCCGTGACTGATCTATACAAGTTTCTACGTTTCAAAAAGCTGCAGCACACGACAGTGTTGGCTTTGAGGGGAACAAGAAAGACTGGTGATGATGATGGATTTCCCATCTTAGATTTTTTTTTCCTCCCCAAATGTGTTTCAGAAGAACTGTGTTTCTCTGTGTCCCACTGAAAGTCTGAGCATAGCGCCTGGCAGCTGAGGGCTGAGTGAAGCTAACAGTTTTAGCCGCTGGGTTTCTGCTCACTCTGATAATTCTACAGGACCAAATCTGACGGAGACAAAAAATAGAAATAGCCATGAGCTGGTGTGAGATTCTTTATGATAACCATGATTAAAAACTAAATGGCATCCCTGTGTTAGGAAAACTTTCTAACATAATATTTATGTGTTACTTGGAACAGCAGGAACTATTACTTCATATGCTACAATTATGTTACTTTAACATATTTTTATTTTCATACAGATATGGAATAAATGGTCATTAAATTTAATATTAAACACACTCTGCTCGTTGCAGAGAAACAGAAATCTAATTACCTGGTTAATCTGTTCCGGTAGCCTGCAGCCTGCTGCTTTACAGACCTGCCAACTGTAAATTTAATACAGAAATGTTTGGTTTCCACACCATGCTTGTCTGAAAAATAGCTCCAGTCGAGAAAATCACAAACATCCGGATTCATTTAATTGAGTTAAACGACGCAGCGCTGCATTACTCTGTGATACACAGGAGAAAACTCTGGTTGTCCTGGCTCCTTAATCTGGGTTTTCATTTTTCATGGGCATAAAAATGAGCCGTTTTTGAAACCGTAGCTATTTGAAACATTGGTGCAGCAACATACCAGAGACCAGCATTGTTGAGTAATGAGAAAAACCAGAACCCGAGATAAAAGCTCGGACAAGCCTGCAAACCCTCCGAATGTCGAGAGCATCGATGCAACTGTACATTCAGAAATTTTACCCTGCACTCCAAGCGTTTGCATTTTTTCTTTTCTGTTTTGTTTTGTTTTGATCAGGGACGTGGGCCTCAACACGGCTGAGTTTACCCAACAGTATTAAGATGTGTTCCGTGACTTCTCCTCGGGAAAACGGCACCAATGTGGATGCTCTAAAAGCAACAATTTCCCACTTCATGTCGAGCGACAGCATTTTTACAACACAGAGATTAAAACTCAAGACTTTATTGCTGATGTGTTGTTAGCAACTGACAGTGATGCTAAAGATGATTAAACTTGTTGGCGAGTCTCTTCTTTTAAATACGTTTACTGTAGCAATAAGAAAATGTCCCTGAATGTTTCTTACATGACAACTGATGTTCATTGCATTCCTGGGGTCAGATAAGTTAGTTTTTTCCCGTGTTGGCCATCATTAAATAGCAACCGCAGTCATTTTGCTAAGTTTAGAAAGTACAGTTTGCAGGAGCTAATGTAATGCTATCGCTTCTCTACCTATAAAACTAAACCCTGTTTTGACATCAACATTGTGAAAATTTATCGGGCCGCATTAAATGTGTGGTGAACATTATTTCCCTGCTAGGTTAGCTTCGGCAGATTTCTCTTTTTATGCTAACTTTAGGTGCGCAAGCTAGCTGTGCGCTAAATCTAAACATGATGAGGTATGCGTTCAAACAAATTTAGGTCAATAAAAAGTGTTTGTTTAAATGTTTAAAGCTCTGGTAGAAAAAGAACACATACTTTTTGACTTAAGAGGTACATCATTGGTGTGAATAACTATGCAGCCGAAGCTATAGGTTAGCTTAGCCAGTTAGCTTTAAATATAGCTAAAAGAGTTTTGTTGAAGGCTTAGCAAAAATGTAACCGTAGGGTTTTTGTTTAAATACATAACCAGGAACATTTTTACGTTAACAGCTTTGCAAGGTGAACTGATAATAAATCAGAAAATATTAAAAGCTTATTAAAAATGAAAGACTTGGAGTGCATTAAACATCCAGATCAAAGTAAAAGTTGTCGGGGGATCAGAGGGAAGTTTTCTTGTTGCTCTTTTGTTAGACGGCCGACTGAAAACTGTATTTTGTGACAGGAAAAAGATTTGAGCACTTATATCTGAAATCATTAATGTAATAATATTAACATCAAACACAGATTGCAGGTAATGGTGCAATGATCCAGTAAACAATACAAATCTTATTTATCTAAATTATTTAAACATGCACTCCTAATTTGAGATATTAAATTGTGATTACACAATCAAGTACATATATGACGTACTGTAAACAGGAAGTCATTATATTAATGGTATATTTCCTGTTTTACTGTTATTTTTAAGTTGGAAATTGGAACCATGTACATCTAAATTTTCCATATATTTTTGTGTATATTCCATCCATCCATCCATTTTCTTGCACCCTTGTCCCTTAGTGGGGTCGGGAGTTGCTGGTGCCTATCTCCAGCTGGCGTTCCGGGCGGTAGGCAGGGTTCGCCCTGGAGAGGTCGCCAGTCTGTCACAGGGCAACACAGAGACACACAGGACAAACAACCATGCACACACACACACACACTCACACCTAGGGACAATTTAGAC
>CAEGAF010029003.1:0-20597 GCA_903067075.1 Micropoecilia bifurca | reverse complement strand
TGTGTGTGTGTGTGTGTGTGTGTGTGTGTGTGTGTGTGTGTGTGTGTGTGTGTGTGTGTGTGTGTGTGTGTGTGTGTCTGTGTGTGTGCGTGTTTTAGCAGACAGGATAGGTGCTGCCTCCACATGCAACATATCTTTTCACGGCTCCACTGCTGTTGGGAGTTTGGGACTTTCTCTTTCTTTTTTCAACTAAAACAAAAGTCTATGGGTAATTAGCTGCATTCATTACAGGAAGTGAGTCAGGTAATTATTTTACATCGTGCTGCCGATAATTGAATGATTCTTCAATGTCTGGAGGTCTGTTTGAAACTGTCCCCCGTTCAGCCCCCCTTTTCTTTTTCTTTTTTTCCTTCAGGATGATAAGAGAGAGGCTGATGCAGGTACTGCTACCATATGCTCTTGAATGAAAAAGCTCTTCTGTCCAAGCAAATGGGATTTTTAAATATTGAAACTCTGGATGTCTTTTTAATATGCCCGTGTTAAATCTGTCTTTATTCTGTCACTTTGATAAACTCCCCCTTTGTATCTCACTCCTCTCTCATTTTTCCTCTTCATCGTCTGTTTTTTTTTTCTTGGTCCTCTGAGGAGTTTGAGGAGAATGTCAGCTGTCTAAGAAGTTTAACTATGCTGTCTTTTTTTTTCTTTTACTTTAAGAAGCACGTTTCCTGTTTAAGAAAACAAACAAATCTTATCAAAGCTATCAGGAAGCAGAGACTTGAGTGGAAATGCTTGTGCCTCCTCGCATATGCTACAGTATCTGATAGTTGCCTTATAAGTGGTTTAGTTCTCATGCACTTCTGGTGTGAACGAGAGAAAAAAAAGGTCCACACTCGCTGCTTTTTCTACTTTCACTTTAAAGTTGGAGATGAACAGTGATCTAATGCAGCACTTAATATAAAAGGAAAGCGAGCGAGAGAAAAGAATTTCTACTTTAAGGCCAGGGTGTATTTATTACAGACTAATTGTAGCAGAGGAAGTGCTTTAGAGGGGTGTGCTCTTGGGAGAGGGTGGAGGACCTCAGAGACATAAGAGAGCATGTTTGCCTATCAGACTTTATCAGAAAACAAAGTGATGACTGCTCTTAAGATTAGAGATGGGGTTTCGTGGAATACAGAGGGATGAAATGCTTCACAGAGGGAAATAAAAGCAATGAAATGTTGATGGAGAACGGGGGGAGGGGGGCTAATTTGCACGAGGATGAAAGATGCCAGGGAAGCACCATTTACATCAATGCCAGTGACTCAAGGAAAAGCAACCATGATTAAAGAAAGCCGTTGGGTGAAACCTAAATGTTTTGGGGGTTTTTTGGACGGATGTATGAGTAGCTTCTGAGTGACCCCTACTAATGAGCTCAACAGCACATTTACTCTGACTTAGGTACTACATTTTTTCTGAAAATATTTGGTTTCATTTGTCCAGATTTTAAAATATTCACATTTCATATTCTTTAGGTTTTTCCAGATTGAGAAGGAACCTTGTGTGTTGTGTGTGCTGCAGAAGCTTAGTGACACCGGTGTCCTTGTGACAGTTAAGTCAAGTCAAGTCAAAGTTTATATAGCACATTTACAACATGTAATTTGGTCAGCCTCGGAGGACCAAAGTGCTTCACAACAAACATCACAGGTAATATAAATATAAATAAAATTAAAGTTTAGTAAAAAATAATAAGATGAGTTAAGGGCTTTAAAAAAAAGAGTGGGTACATTGTACAACATAAAACATCTACATTTGATTTGCTAGAAACATTATTTATTTATGTATTTATTTTTGGTGTTTGGGGGGAGGACTCAGTACCATGCCCAACATCTAACAAATTTACCACGAAAAGTTTAAAAATCAAACAGAAAACTACAGAAAATGATCTAATGTCTGATGAAACCTAATGTTAAGGTGGGTACACTGACACAAAAAAAACAACTTCAAAAGATACCTCCAATTGGTTACAGCTATTTTTATAACTTTTTATCAAGCTATAATTCTGATTGATTTTCAGTCAAATCAGATTACAAGTTTTTTTAAGTTGGTTCAAAGAAACTTTTTTATCTGTGTTTTAAAGCCGGTATCTCCATCATCCTGAACACCTGATATCTTTAGAGCCTTTGTTTCCATTGAGGAACATTTTGCAATTATCCTTGACTATGAACTAAACATCAGCTAATGAAAAGAATACAAACAAAAAGGAAAAGCTCTCAATTAAAAAAATTTGTATAAACAGAAAATAGTAATGGATTACTAAATTATATTTCAAATAGTCACAAACATAGGGCAGATGGATGGACGGACGGATGGAACTTAAAAATAAAATCTGATATGGACTGGATGTCCGGAAATTTGTTTTTATTTATTTTTTTTACACTCTACCAGAATTCCATCTTTACACTAAATGATGGAATGGACAGAATGATGCCATTTTTCAAAATTGGTAAGTGACAATCCTGGGATATGGGTGTCTAACCGGGTCCTCTGATCTGTCCACACCGGAGCCGATCCTGGGAGCTCCCACTCCGAGCCAGCAATGTGTTTTGTTCACTCCCCTTTGCCCTGTCTGACCTTCAGCACTGCCAGCGACTTATCTTTCACAACAAAGCCTATGATACACACACTCATTAAAAAGACACACATTTCTGAGCGCTCTGCTTAGAGGCAGGGTTCATCAAGGCAGTGGATGTACACGGTGGAAAAATAAGCTCTCTACTGAGCAAAAAATCATTTTGTTTCATTCAGACTTGCTGAAAAAGCATTTAAAGAAACTATTGAGCTACACCATCCCTCACACACACACAGACACACTTAATATGTCCTTCTGTCTTCACAGGGAACTTGCATTGATTTCCATTGATTTTTCATTCATTACAATAGCCTAACCTTGACCTTTACCCAAAATCCACACTTCTTCTTATGGGGCCAAAACCCAGGCCCCATAAGAAGTTTGGGTTATCTGGAGTCAATAACTTCTATAATACCCTCAGCTTGGATTTGGACAAGAAAATTGGGTCATACAGATGAACTAGTGAGCAGACAGAATGGGTTAAAATATTTCTACCATTTACGGTCTCAACGTTTACATTAAATACACTTTTCCCAGCATAATCTCTAATTATTTACAACAAATTACGAATTGTGAAACTCTAATTCATTGAAACTGCACATTTCTGTAGTGTGGAACTAAATCACTACTTGGTAGTATTTCTAGAAAACTCCACAGGGAACATCCCCTGTTAGGATCTACACCCAGTAATGTATATAATTTTTCTAAAATGTCATTAGCTGGAATGGACAGCCATTTTTTTTCTTTATCCAAAAATATGTTGTCACTGCTCAGGATCTCTGCTCCTTTCTTGCCTTGGTGGTTGCCAGGGGTTAAATGCATTGCAGTTTAATTATTTATGGTGGAAATATCTAACTCAGTGATAGGTTGAGTCTGTTGACTTAAGCCAGCCAGCAGGTAGTGCTGGAGCCAGATACTAACTGTCCTTATTGTCGCTTGAAGTCAACCTGAAGAGGTTGCAGAAATTTAAGGTAATCCATAAATACATCTCCTCAGAACAGAACATAACTGCAGTGTCTTCGCTGGTTCTGAACTTCTCCTGGGGTGCTGCATGTGGGCGAAGGTGGGGCTGTTGGATGTTGTGTGTATGGGGTGTGGGGAAAGCGGGGGGAGGAGGGGTATGATGTGCATACCCTCACCTTCCATCTCCCATCATCGCACCCTCCTCCATCCCCCCACCCCTCCTCTCTCAGCCCCACCATGCTCCCTCCATTCCACTCCATATTTTCTCCCCCTGCATCTGATTAAGTTAACAATGTGGTGTTATTTGCATGCTGATTTTTCAGACCCCTCCACCCAACCTACTCTCTCTCTCCCTTTCTCCCCCCCCTCTCTCTCAATTCTCTGACAAACAAGAGAGGCAAGATCAGAGTAATGTGATAGCACAGCAGCCAGCCAACGCAATCTGCCTCAAAGACCAGGTGTTCGCAATCCACCTCCCTCTTAATTCCTGCCTCCATCATTTCTCTTGTTTTTATTCCTGTTGTTCTTCTCTTTTATTCCCTACCCTAGTTCTTCCCCTTCGTCTCCTCTCATCTATCCCTGGTGTGTTTATAAGGTTGTATTATAATCAAATCTAGAGGAAGGGAGGCCTGTCTTTTTTTATTAATTATAGGCCACAGCTGATGTGAATGTATTCCAAAAGCATCTTCAAAATAGGTCGGCGGTACAGTTTGCTATTCTTATCACATTTAAATGTCAACATGGTGCAAAGCCTTACAAATTAGTTCAGGCAGGCTTCAACCCCCATTTAACATTTAAAGCGCCATTCTGCAGGGCTCAAAGAGCAATTTAAATCAGTTTACACACATGCACATATGTACAGATATAGTGCTTTGTCTTTCAAACTTCCCGTTTCAAACCAGACATTAAACTGCCAACCTTTGCTTGAGAAATTTCAGCCCACCGTCTAGTTGGGGAGAAAGGCAAAAAAAAAAACACAAAAAAAAAACAGAGACATATAAAGCAACAGAAACAATGCATTAGCTTTTATGAATAATAAACTTGCTTATTGTTCCACACAGAAATTATGCTGGTATGCAGCATGCCTGCATAAATGAGCTATACTGATGAATCTGTCAGAATGTTCAAGACTTTTGCTTGAATTGCAGTCTATTGATGACAAACACCGAGAATCTGAAACACTTTTGCTCACATGGGGCATCAGCTAACCCCTGTAGAACAGCAAAACACAATGGAGGTGTTGAACTGTTGTTCTACATGTTGATGGCTGGGCATACCAAACACAGTTTACTGATCTTACTGGCATACTTAGACTAATGTGCACAAGGATCTATTGATATAAATATAATAAACAAATAGGAATCACGTACAACCCACACTAGGACAGTTTTCATTGGTTTCCTCTACAAATGGAAGTTAATTATCATTCTTTCAGAAGTAAACTGACATGTCTGTGGATTAAACGCTTCATATTTGAGCCGTGACAAAAAGGCAGGACAATGCCAAAATGGGAAGGCCAAGAACCATGAATTGAATAGGCGTGTTAAAAAGTACCTAAACTTTTATGCACAGAATATTTGAAGCACTTCAATAGACTGCCATGACTATCATAAGCAACCTTATTACAAGAGGAAAACAGCAATGTTCAAAAGTTGTTTTGATCAGGTGCAAGTAAAATAAAGGGGTAATGTCATCCAATCTATCTATAGTACTGCATTGCCTTAGGTGAGGTATTCAAACCTGCTACTGTTTGTCCTTAACATGTTGAACATTCAACAGTAATATCTCAATCCCTTAATATTTACTTCAGCATACAAAAAGCTGTGGAAAGCTACTTTAATTTGTACTGGAAATGGATAAAAAGTATAGATTTGGAGTGCTGGGGAATAATACCCTTAAAAAATGTTTGGAACAGTTTTAATGGTATTAGTAACTCATGCTTCCAATCTACAAGTACAGTTATAATTATCAAGTCTAAACAGTAATCATGTCCCAAGATATGTTCTGGATTATAGCATATGACACTAGCTTAACAGCAGTTAAGTGACATGTTGCTGGTATGTGGTGTTATTTTTTTTCTTCCAGTTTGCAGTCAATGTCATGAACCTAAGGTAAAGATGAACAGATTGTTATAAACCCAAAGTTATAGCCCAAAGTCTGTGAACATCACTGGGTGCAACAAGAGATGCAGTCTAGGTGAGGAGTTCAAACCTGCTGCTGTTTGATAGTAGCTAACATACTCATGCTTATCGAGAAAAATTAAGATCTTTGGCTTTTTAAGACCCAGGTCCCAGTTGAGTACCTTAGGTTGGGTCTTGACTTGACAACATGAGTCCAGTGCGTGTTTTAAATCTGAAGTTTTTGCAACTTGAGTGCAATTACTGTAAAGTCTGAAACTCTTGCATAGAATGTAACATTTCATAGCAACACCAATATTAGAAACAAAAACACCAAATGTTGGCTATATTCCAGAAGTTGATAGGGGTCACAGGTTTTGTTTGTATGAAGACAATTGCTGTATAAAAGGCATCCACCTTATCTTTATACTGTGATCTTCCATTACTATTTAGACTGAGTGTCAGATGCTTCTGTAACTATTTGAAAATTATCTCTCAACTTTTGGACAGGCTTTGACATTAGCTGGGGAATGATTTGCCTCCACGCATAGCATATGAGAGTAGATCCTGGTGCTAGGGTCCACAGCAAATAGCTAAAATGCGCAAATACTTGAAACTCCCTCTAAAATGATTCAAGCTGCCTATTTTAATAGTTTAATCTCCTAGTAACATAAATGATACTGAGCCACAAGTATTTGCAGGTCCACCGTAAATGTGCATTGGCATCCCTACCACCACAAAGGAACACAAGAATCCCAGTCTCAAAAACGGGATGTGACATCAGCTTTTAGTCTGGAAACAAAAATAAAGAAATGGGTGATATAAGCCTTGGTTTGCATCAGTGATACTATTTGCCCCACTGGTTTCAAGTGGGGTAGGAATTTCTAAGAAGAACTGACTCAAGAAACAAAAGCTGGCAGACATAGATACAGATAAAGATCTAGATAAAAATGAAGATACGAGTCCCAAGAAATGCGCTATAAAATGTAAGAAGCCTAAACTGTAATCCAGAACACTAATACACTTTTTTATTGAGTTAAGTCCATATTAGTTATTTATTAGTCTATTGTTACACTATATATGACTTTATGAAGCCTAATGTGAGAACAAGAGCCAGTGTAGGGGTCACCGAGAGATTGAGTATCAGCTTACAATTGCCCTCTTACATCAGCATAAGTAACTGAATCCAAAGGGCTAACTGGCTTACAAGAGACCCAATCCCTCTGACGGGCTTTCATCTACCTCTGGGTCTGACTATGTCTCTTTCCCATCCAACCTAGATGCTCTATGGGTGTGTCTAATATGGACTTGCTGAAATGTCAAAGCATTATATATCCTTTTACGCGCAGAGTGGCCCCTAAGGGTTTAATTGACTATGCTGTAAAGTAAGTTCGGGAGCCACGAGAGAGTGTGATAAAGATGAATATGTTTCATTAGAGGGCAAACAGAGCCTGATGGCTGGCTGGGTTTGGCACTGAGAGCAAAGCAAGAGTTGGACGTGGATGAAAAACACATGTGTGAATGTAGAATTCTAAATAAAATTGACATGCTTCACTCACTTCCTGGGTTTATTACCTTCAGTGAGGTTAGTGTGTTACTGGCTCACATTTACATGTGCACCACTCCAGTTTCTTTTTAGTTTCTCTTGTTTTGGCTTTTTTCTGAACCAAACAACAAAAAACAGGCTGTACACACCTGCCCGGTGACTTCAAAAACTCATCAAAAAGGAAACAAGAAAGAAGGAGAGAGCAGAAGCAGAGTGAAGGGAAGGAGCCCCACTACCATCCTGCGGCCTCCGTTTACCAATTATACTGAGTACCTGCTGACAGGAGGGTTGTCACAGTGGCTGCTTAGCCACCCAACTTCCCTCATCTTCTCCCCTTCAACATCCCATCAGCTTCCATCTAATTCCTTACAGTTTATCGCATGTGAGGAAAGAGGAAGCTCGTCACGTCTCCAGGCAAACGGAGGAGACAAAAGAAAAGGTGGATGAGCAGGGAGACAGTTTGGCGTTTGGCCTCCAGACTCCAGCTTTGATTTGGGGAAGACAAGGAGAGGAGCTTATTGCTTCTCCTGTGCAAGAGCAGTTCAATATTAGTTTGGATGTTTGAAGCAAAGTAGTGAAATTGTATCACATTTATCTTAAATCAAAGTGATATGATGTAAATACAGTAAACTTGGACATCATGTTGGTTTTATAATTTAGGTAGACTAGTAGAAACTTGGCTTTTTCACTTTCTCATTTCACCATGTACCTCCAACTGCCTCATCTTCCTAAAACTGCAGAAAGGTGTAAAGAACCTCCCCACCCCCCTCGCCGTCCCAAAACAACCCCCCACTACTGCCTCTCCATTTGCCTCTGTCTTACCATCTCAGAAACTCAGCCAGCCAACGAACACGACAGAGACAAAACATAACCATAATAGCTCATTAAAAAGAATGGAGACGACTTAGCAAAACAAAGCAGCCTTCACGGGGCTGTCACCAAAACTCCTCTGGTGGTACGTCCAAACTGCAGCTGGTGACAGGGAGGCAAAAATGTCTTCCTCCCTGCTGAAAATTTGCGTCGGCTTGGAGTGTTTTGATGTGTCTCTATTTGTTCTGCTACAAACCTAATGCGTCTTTGAAGACTGACAGGCCACTGTGAGGCAGAGAGAACGGCGTGTTTGTTCACCTTGTGTTTTCTCTCCACCAAATCAGACAGAAGGCACGGCTTAAGGAAGTGTATATCTGTAAAAATAGTTAAAATGTAATTTACAATGGCTATTTTAGAAAAGGGATTATGGTAAACTGTACAGTAGAGGATTCTAAATATTTGGTAAAGAGAAATACATCCAGCCTTTCACTATTTAATCAATAGTAGGCTCACTATTGTAATCTGAGATGCAGGTTTAAAAACCATGGAAAAAATCTGTTGGCAAAATATTCTTAAGATTTACAAGATTTTCCAAAAATACAAATAAGTGATTTTCATTTCAATGATTGACGATTTTTAAAAACAGAAAGTTCCTTGCGTTAAGCATAAAGTGTTAAATGCCTAAATTATAATTGTGGAAAACACTGCAAGTTTGTTGGACTGTGTCATGTAGGCTTATCTGGACGGTGATTGACTGGCCTACCTGTCAATCATGGTCAATGACAACCCATTATAGCCTTAATATTCTAGAACTTTCTAGTGTAGCGGAAAGTTTTTTTTGTTTTTTTTGTAGTAGTAGCTCTGATTCCTCTTATTTTCAAAAGAGGAATCACTTATATAAGTGTGATATTTGCTGATCATTTAGTTTCCATGTAAGAAATAGATGCCACATCATTGACTAGATGCCTGCAGTTTTTTCTGATAAGGAAACCACGCCCTTTAGTTCAATAACTGTCTAAAACAGCTGATAAAAATGCTTCTTTAGAGACTTTGAGTTTACACTTTCAAAACATTTTTTTCTCCATCTAAGGAATGTGTTCTGTAAATTTCAGCTCAGTAGGATGAACTTTCAGTATTTAGTCATTTACAAAAGTCGTTTGCTCTCGGTCCTGCCCACTTTTACCACTTGTTACCCCAGTATCAATTGAATATTGAATATGCTAAATATGAAATTGCAATGAGCCAACAGTGTGCCAGTTGGTCCAGTTAGTAGCACTGAGCTTGCAGCCAGAAGGTCGTGGTTCAAATCCGGTCCTGGAGTCTTTATGTGTTGTGTTTTGTGTTCACACTGTGCATGTGTGTATTCTCCCTCCATATTCCCAAAACAGAACTGTTAGGTCAACTGAATATTTTAAAATTGGGATGGACTGATGATTTGTTAAGGGTCAACTCCGCCTCTCGCCCAATATCACCTCCGCCCTATGACTCTGCAAAGACAAGCAATTATAGAAAACTGACGGATGACATGGACCTAATTTTATAAAATGTGTATCTCCTTTTTGTAGCACCCACTAGAGTTGGAAGTGTACCAAATCAGGTACTGCTATGGCTTTCATCCACTTGTCCATTACTCTGTAAGCGTTGTCAAGACAACCTTTTTGACAGCTGGTGATGCGTTTCTTCAGAGTAAACAGCTGTTGAACTTTGGCCAGCACTTGTTAAGACAGTGAGGTGTTCATGTCAGTCCTCTCATTCTCATCTTGACACTTGCCCTGTGATTACATTTGAGTGCTGCTTGTGTCTGACTTTGTACCTCCTCAGAACTCTACTACAACTTATCCGGCCATCCAGGAGGTTGTGTTTAAGTCTAGCAGAACAGACAGCAAAATAAATTGTGAAACCATCTGTGAGATTTGAAAAAAGGACTTCATAAAAAAAATTAAAATATTGCTTCCTAAGTTGCACTTCTGCAAACACTTTGCATATCCATTCTCAGTGACAGCACAGTGACAGCACAATCACAATTAGCAATCCCTAAGTAATTAAGAAATACTCACATATAGTTTTGTATCTTTACTGAATGAAGAAAGCTTGTTTGAGGCCAAAAATTCTTTTCTTTGGTTAACTTTGGAGAACAGGTAAACTACACCTCAAACATGTGAGGGAAGCCGTAGACCTGACTACATGTGATGCTTATTAATTAGGATGAATTCTACATGTGCGATCTAATCAATAAATACCCTCCACTACCTAAGAAGGCTTGAAATCCGGCACATACACGTATAATACACACACACACACACACACACACACACACAAAATCTTTTCATGGAATGACCAAAAACTGAACCCGACACGTTATAAACTGGGCCAAACCATATGTCTCTGTGTATTTTTGTATCAGACTAATTTAATCTGATGATAGCAAAAGAAAAAGATGAGGGGAATATGAAGAACAGTCAGGTGCAAACTGAGAAGGGAACGACAATGGTGAACACACAATCCATCCCAGTCTTATCAGGACTTCTGGGACAGTCAAATAATGCTCAGCCTCAACGTGACCAGTGTTCAAGAAAACATTACAAAACAAAACAAATCTTCTATGTATAATTAAGTGGTGATGTTTTTTTGTGTTTCCTTTGGCTTTGAAGAGGATCAGTGGTTCTGGGTAGTAGCCTTGATGCCTTCCTATGAGAACAAGAAATTTAAAAGTCCTTTGGTCTAGTTTTTTTTTTGTTTGTTTTTTTGGTAGGGTTACTTAACTTCCCCCAATAGCCCAAAAACACAAGTTCAAGGTTAAACTGTGGTTGTAAACATGCATGGATGCCTGTCTTGTTCATCTCTGTGTTGCCAAGATGATGGTTCTGTCAATGGTGTACACAAGGTGGACTCAAAGTGGACTCAAAGTGCACTGACTCGCACAGGAAACTGCTCAGCAGGAAGTCATGTTCGCATCAGTTTGGATGCAACACTGAGCTGATATTTAAAGTCAGTGCAACCAGCCACAAGAAGGTGTAGTGAGCAGCTCTGTGCAGCGCTGGCAGGTGAGCAGTGGCCACCCTGGAGGAGAACAGAATTGCTCATCAAGCTTGCTAGTGTCCATTTGGATTCTAACAAGGAAAGAATTTGCCCTGTGTACCTTAAGCAATCAGTACACAGAACACAAACAGTACCCTTAAGTATGTGGGAGCAGCTGTATGTTTTACCACCGTGTCTCATAATTGTTTAAAGTTAAAGATCAGATCAAATCAGAGCCGGTTTAAATTCTAGCTTTAGGCGTTTTGTTAAAGAGGAACTGTACAAAATTAGATGGGTTTAAAATATAAAGGAAAAATTAAATTAAAACAACAAAGAGTTCTTAGTCGTAGTAAAATGTAGACTTTCAAAAAGTAAAAGAAAAATATGACTGAAGAGTAATAAGAAAGAAATGTGATAAGTTATAGAAGAAAAGAGCAAAGTTATCTAATCTGCTCACAATAAAAGCTTTTAATGGTTACTTGTTGTTTCCCCCTTTAACATAGAGACAGTAAATGTGCACTAAGTTTACAAAATCTCATTTTATTGTTATGAATACACCAATAGTGTACAATGAAATGTTTTAAAGAAAAACTCTTCCCTAACAGATTTTTCAAATAAGAGGCTCAAAGTTTGCTTTTTAAAGTTTGCTTCTTCCAGCTCTGATGCATTTGATCAGCTTCATGCAACAACGGAATAAGGCAGAATTCACTCTGCATTTGCTGTTCTAATCTGTCATTGCCAACTTGAGGTCAGCTCCACTATGTAAGAAAACATAATTGTCTTTTGGTTGACGGGAACTAAAAATACACAGACAATAGCTCTGAGATGAGCAGAGGCAAAAAGAGAGGGAGGGAAAAGGGAAAATGTTTTGTCCTTCAGCTGTGTTTTCACTCCACTTTCCCATCCCATGCCAGTGACTGCAGAATAAACGGATATGTGAATTAAATCCCATTGTTTTAAAGAGATCGGCTGCTAAATTTGGGTGCCTGCTCTTGTTCCCCCTCAGAGTTAAAGAATTTGCCATTTTATGTTTGCATGTGTTATTGTCCCCCTCCGTCCGCCTCAGATGTATACATTTTACACTGCGTGCACACGCGTGGGTCTCGCCTCCGTGCACGAGTCAAGGCGAGAGAAAAAGAAATACCCGTAGACATGCACATAGCTCAGCCATGCGAGTTTTGCAATTAGAAAAGACACCAAAATAATTATTCTGCAGTGCAGTCAGTCGACGTATCCTGAGTCGATGATGCACGGATCACGTGTTTAATAAAAAAGGTTAATCAGTTGTTAATCAGTGGATTAATAACGTGTTATTTTCTTTACAAAACCATTAATATTATGCCATAAATATTTAACATTGATAGGTTGTCTTCTTCTCTCTCTCTTTTTTTTGGTGGCAGAGTCAGTGTGGGGATGGGGCTGATGCGTGCTTGGTGATGCAGGGCAGAATGAGCAATATCCAGACATTAATGTGCATTAATCATGCTTTGGTGAAGAGAAATAAATTCATTCATGTTTATTAATACAACCTTGGAGAAAACAATACTCTTTACATTATTCACTGAGTTATTAATAAAGCATTTATGAACAGGAGGTCCACAAAGCAGCCACTACAGGGAGAAAGATGGGCAAATGAAAATAGGAAAAGAGGGCAGAAAAAAAAGAGCAGGTCAGTCCCAAAGCCGGAAGCAAAAGTTGTGTGTCGAGAAAGAGGAAGATGTTGAAGGAGGGATAGAGTGAATGCATGTAGGTGTGTGCGTGTGTGTGTGAGGGTGAGACGGGTTCGCCACTGGAAAGCTGGGGGTTAAACAGGATTTTCTGCCCCCACTCTTTTTTTTCCTCCTTGACAAATTACCCTGCCCGTTTGTTAATCAAAGCAAAACAAATATTGCTTTTCATTCGCTCCATTTGTTTGAATGAACACACAGACATTCCCAAAATACTCATTCCCAGCTCAAATGTAATTAAATTTTTGCCTTTAGTGAAAACATGCAGTGGTACTCCAATTAGTTGTGTTTTTGTCGTCGGGTAAAGACAAGAACGGCAGTGGGTGCGCCCCGGGCACCTCAGTGTCCCGATATCGAAGTGCGGCACTGGCGGGTTAAGGGGTGGGCGGGCAAGGGGGTGTGGGTGGGGGGGTTGAAACATTCGTTCGACGATGCTTGGGCGCAGCACAAAGTCGAGTCCAAAGACAGAACGGACGTGTTTGCAGAGTGCGGTCAAATCAATGCTTAAAACACAAGATAGATGTTATTTTGACATTTCTTCAGCAGCATTCTGTGGTTTATCCATGCATACATTATCCAATCATTCTGTGCTTTTCTTTCTACCCCCACCCCCTCCAACCATTTTTTTTCTTTGTCTTAAGCTCCAAATTATATTTTTATTGAAGGACTTTATGGATCGCACCGCAAAATGTCATCCGTCAAGATGTCGATGAATCCATCCTTTCATTTAATGATCAGCCTACCTGATATGCATTTCACATGCCTCCATATCTCTTTAATGGGAATCAATGGAAAGCAAATAATGCTGGAAGCCTGTGATGGATGAAAAGTGGTAATTTTTTGATACCTACAACCAAGCTTAAAGTTTTCAGCTGGACAAAAAAACAGGTTAGATGCCTTCTTTTCATAATGCAAAATAAACAAAAAAATCTTATCAGGGAGGGGGCTAACAAGACATAAAAATAAAACAATGAAATACGAGAAAGACAAGATCTGGAGATCTGGAGCTTTAAAAAACAAGGCAGATCAACTAAAGCTGCTGAGGGGAGGGTGAGGTGGGAGAAGTGGCCATTGGACGTTGCTTCAGTCAAATAATGATTTCATCATGTGATCCAGGGGGCGGGGTGTCTGTGGCAGCTCTAAAACACATAACTTTTTACGAAGTGAAAATCAAATATTAAAAATGACAGGCCTTATAAGTGTGCTGAGTGAGCTCAGGTCACGGAGGGAGGGAGGCGCGGGCGGCTTGTCAGCTACTATCTGTCAGGGCGAATTAGAAACAATCAGGGCCGAGTGAAAGGGAAGGTGATTGTTATTAAGCGGCGGGGCCCTGTGAGCGGGCTCCCCAGATGTGGCCGTGCATATAAAAGAACAGGAAGCCAGCAGTTTAATTCAGGAAACTTGCCAAGGAAGGCGAGCGGTGCCACAACTGGGGGGAGGCAGGGGGGAACGGAGAGACAGAACACAAGGGGGATCAGGCTTCTTGTTGCTAATATGCTGGAAGTTATTTTTTTTAGCCCTTTGTGAACATTTGGAATAGATTTTAGTCTTCAGCTCATTCATTGTTTTCCATTTTTACCAGGAAATATAGCATAGAAAAACAAAAAGATGGAACCAGGAATGTTGCAAGTGGAAATGTGTGCATCGACAATGCAACCCCTAGCTTCATTTCCAGGAGCATTACTCTTTACCCAGGCTAACTCCCTTGAGTGTTTCCACTATGGGGTCTAAAACTATGCTGTCGATGCTGAGCAGGTCCCTCATTCTACTGTGGGAGAGTTAGCAGACAATTTGATCAACCACTGCATGTAGGAGAGGAACAGAATATGTGAGCAGAAAAAAAACAAAAAAAATCTAGTATAGTCACTACAAATTTCAAAGTCTGGATTTTCTTTGTTTTAAAACTTTAAAAAAGAAGCTAAGATTTGGTTATAAGGAGAAATTTAAAGTTTCTGAGAAACAAATGTCACGTTTCTTTGCATATACTCTCGCAGATGCAAAGGAAACGTACGGCGAGTGAAGGATGTCCCCAGAAATCTACTCTAGTTTCTGAAAAACGGTTCCTGGAGCTTTGGTTCAACCATTCCAGTTCTCTCACACGCTCTAAAATCTAAAAAGTACAATACCAGCGCTTTGATTCCTTTGTTAGATCTAATTTATTTCAAGATGCTCCAAGTCCCCTAAAAACCAAGAGGGGGCTTGAATGCGGACATCCTGTGATGGCTGCTGACTGGAATGGGAGCCGGTTGATGGGTGCAATATGCTGGTCAGGGGCTGGATGGTGGAATTTGAATGACAGGGAGTGACATCTGCCAAGAGGTTTTAGCCTCAAAGGCACACAGGCTGTTGTGACACTTTGAAAATCACACCGCTACAGAAACTGGCACCAACTCACAGGGAGAGAGAGACAAAAAAAAAGCTTTGCTTGATGTTTCAAATTGACTATTTAATTTTTAATCCAGCAAGCCTGATTGTTAGTAGTTTTACTTGACTGTACTTGAAGCTGAAGACAGCCTAGCTTACAGACACAAAGTCAAGTGGATCCATTGTACTAAAATAGTTTCACTTAACACTAGTTATGTGAAATCAATGGAGCACATGAGGGGGGGGGGGAAGAGCAGAAATGAATGAGGTTGTTAAGATAGCTGCTTTCATTTAGTGCTTCTGTCTTGAAGCATGAAGGGCTTTGATTTCTGTTTACTTTGTAGTGAGAGATATCGTAAGAAATTATCCCAACCCTTAAGAAGCGCTGATCATCCAGTGGGTTGAAATAAAGTAGACTTGTTTGGTCTCCCTCCCTCGCTCTCTCTCCCTCTCTCTTGTTCCCTCCTGTCGTCTTTATTGTGGCGATCAGTCGGCTGCTTGCCTAACATGAGCCATCTCTGGTTTCCACCTCCTAGTTTTTTTTTTCTTTCCCTGGGTTGCCACTGCTGATGTAGTGGAGGTTATGGTGTTAAACACAGAGCTGCTAAACGTTCCCCAAGGTAATAACAGTCAGCGTATATACAGTGCCGCGCTGCAGCAGGAACATTTCCACCGACTGTGGAAGTAATGTAGATGGAGCGAAGGAGGCGGGAGAACATGTGAAAACAGCAAAGAAAGAGTAAAGTTCTGCAATAATGAGAAATTAGGGGAACAGCTGGGAAGAGGTGGAAGATGACTAATGGAGAGACGCCGATGTATTATTGTCACACCTGTGACGCATTTGAGGCTCATCCACAGTGGTTATATTTCATACGGGCTCATTCACTAATATTATTGCCTTCAGAGGAATTCTTGGATCAAATATATACAAACAACAATGTATACATTGCCTCACAAATGTAAACACACCTCTTAAAACTTTTCCACATTTCTCATGTTATAAACTCAAGCTGCAATTTCCCACTACCAGGTTTCGAAACTGTTGTGAAGTGTTCTGAGACTTTATTTACATTTAGATATATAGCACACAAGTAGTCTCCATTTACAATTTAGCTGACTAAAGAAGCTAAACTGAAGCTAAAGTGAGTGAGGGATTGGGGAGTAAAGGGCCAAAAAGTGTGACCAACTTTGGGTGGAGATGGTGACCTCACTCAACACTTACATTACACCTAAAAATCAAAACAAATATCCACTTCCTGTTCTGACAGAATTCTCATTTGTTGTGCTTGAAGCACTAAAGAAAAGCACAACTTCCTCAACGCGGTGCTAGCTGAACCAACGTCATTGCTGCCGCAGCTTGATGCTCGTTCCAGGCCAACGCTAAGAGAATGCCTAACGTGTGGCACACATACGCTGTATCCCGCTAACTGAAGAGAACCACATTCGTTTCCACAACCGGGAGAGCATCCTGGAGCTGAGAACAAGATTCTAGTTATAGCTCAAGTCTCTACCAACACTGCCAATAGAGAAAACCTTCTATGACTGCACTAAGCTTCCCTCCATCATCCGAATTTCCCTGATTCTTAAGGATGACCAGGTTGTGTAAGGGCAGGGAAAATGAACTTAGGGTAAGTAAATTATTTACCAGGAGATCCAAGCTCATAGAAATAACATGGGTTAGTTCCATGTTAGCGATAGTATCCTTATCATAGACTAAAATGTCTTAAAAAAGCAGAACTCAATATTCACCGGGCAGAAACGAGTCGACAGTCATCGAATGCTTCTTTTGATCCTAAATTTGACCCAACTTGAAACTAAATGATTGTATTCTCCAGGTTTTTGAAACCTTTCTTCTGGCTCATCTATAATGTGAGGTCTGCACCTCCAGATAGTTGGTTATTTGGATCGCCTCGATGCGGGTAAATCCTAAACATTATAAGATAAGTCTTTTTTTTGGCCGAGATAATATCCTAACGTGTATTTTTTCGAGATACCTCAGCTGTTCCTTCCTATTTAGTGCATTAGCTACTCTTGTGATCAATTTTACTTTGTTTTGAACCGGTGAAATACCCTTCAGACCTCCATCTGAATTTCGTGTGTCATCTGGGTCACGTGACTGAAACCCAGCAATAACTGAGACTGAATTATTTAGCTATTATTTCCTGTGTCTGGGTTGAATGGTATATTTTTCAAAGGTAGTCATTTATTGTAAAGTTGCACTGACATGATAAGTCACATTCACCTTCACTCAAAAGCATTCACACAGTTATACATTAATGCACAACATTTAGGCAACTCTAGGTTCCCAAGCACCCCACGACATGTAGCAGAGGGAACTGGAATCAAAATTACAAACTTTTGATTGTCAAACAATTTATTCTAATTGCCAGAAAATGACTCTATGCCTAGCAGCTGTCATAACACGGTTCTATGAAAGCTTTTCTTCATGGTGGTAAGCTGTTCCTTATAGCTGTAACAGTATCTTTCATAGTGTTTAAGTTAATGTATTTGCAGAAAAAATGGTAAAACAATACATGTTATGTATTTGTATTAAAAAGAAAAGTACAATTAACATTCTAATAAAACCAACAAAAGAAGTGTATTGGTTAACATGTTAAAACCCAGCAGAATAACATGGGAAATACACCATGTGTCCCCAAAAAGTTGGAGCTAGTCCTTTAATCACCTCTGTCATTTAGCAAATGACACAAATGTGGTGTGAACATCACAGAGACCTTTCACTTAATTACATTTCTTTGACTCTTGTGCCAACAATAAAGAAGATAAACATGCACAATCAGTATCAGCTTGCAAGAATAATTTTCATTTTGTGCCATTTTCATTAGACAATCAGATGGAGTTGAAGTGCAGCCTGAGGATCCGGCAGCGACAGGTTATTGAAAGAAACTATAGATATTGATTCTGTGGGAACTAGAAATGAGCTTCCAATGCTTTAACCAGAAAAAAAACAGACATCTTAAGTAAACAAATGTTCAAAAATGTTCATTTGTAATTTTAAAAGAGAGACCAGAGACATACTTGGGTCACTTATATGTTTACCTTCTGCACCACATCACTGCATTATGTAAATAGGAATTTTTGTTTTTTAAACTGGTTACCATATTTTCCGCACTATAAGGCGCACCTAAAAACCTTAAATTTCCTCAAAAGCCAACATGTGGAACAATCAGATCTCTGATGTGTGATGGAGTTTGCTTATTGGTGGCTTTATATGTGAGAAGGAGAATCTGAAATTCTATTCTGGATTTCACAGATCCAATGAAATTTAGCTAAAACAAAATAAATATGATCTCTCTTTCATTTCCATCAGAACTTTGTTCGCTGCAGCACTTTCGATCAGCTGAGGCCTTTAAATGCATTTTGTGGACTTACTGAGAGTAAATAGTTACAGTATCCCAGCTTTGAAGTAACAAATGTACAGAATAGCTTTTCAGTGTCACTCTAGGGCAGGAAATATTTAATTTTGGCAATATTCTGAAAAAGAGAGAAAGACATTCTAGAAACCTTTGACTCTATCTTGGTAAAAACAATGGCACCAAAGTTCTTTACTGTATGATTGTAGGCCAATATATTGTCATCCAGATTAAGTGACTGACTGCAGTTTCTGTCCTCTTAGAATTAAGAATCATAGAAAAAAAAAGCCATCCAGGGAAATATGTCTTAAGACATGCCTGTAATCTACTTGTATTAATTGGATTAATCAGAATGTATATCTAAACATAGCTGAGTGTCATCTGCATAACATTTAAATGGAGATTCAGAGGTGCGGAATTACCGGATTTTCCGCACTATAAGGCGCACCGGATTATAAAGCGTACCTTCAATGAATGGCCTATTTTAAAACTTTTCTCATATATAAGGTGCATAGAATAGACGCCACAGTTATGTTGCCACCCGTCCGGTATTGAACGGGAATTAATTTGTTCGTCCGTTCACTACAAATATGGATGTCTAATAATAAAAATTGGTCCCCGAGTCCTTTATATAGCATCTGCACTAGTCATTGTTTCACTCACTTTTTTGGTGTTGCGAAATTGTGCCCAACTGCTTTCTGGTTAGCACAGACCAACCGACACGCTGCGCCGCAGCCTCTGTCTCTCTTCCACCAACCCCCACGGCTTTAAATGGCCGGGGGGGTCGGCCATTTAAAGGTGCTGGTCCCTTGGTAACTCTAGCCGAAGCTCCCGGATAAATGTCTAAAGCCACTTTATTGACATAAAGAATGTCAACAAAACAGTCCGATTCCGGTCGGCGAGGAGAGGCTTCCGCGACTGGAATGGGGCGGCCAGACGATGGCCACCCGTCTCCGTTCGCGCACAGCATGTTTGTGGAGAACGTGATGCTAGATGACCTGCAGACGACCTGATTATTAGGTGGGTTACATATTAGGTAGATACATAGACATGTCTATGGGTAGATTGGTCAGTCAAACTTTATTAACAAACCAGTTTTTTGACAACATCCCAGCATGCACTGCGCGCTTCTTCTACGGGGAAAATTAAGTGGGCAGCTGCTTACCATAGTTGCTAGACCTGTTGTGGCTCAATATTGGTCCATATATTAGGCGCACCGGTCTGGCTGAAAACACTCGCCGTTGAAAACATTAAAGAAGTCTTCACCAGCTATAAATAATAAATCATTTTTGTGATAGCATTTTGGGTGTCTGGTAGAAAAACAAAATTGTGCTAGACAAGATATAAAAGATTAATAGGCACAGTTGGAATAGTGAGACTGGCTAATTGTTTGCTGTTAACGATGCTAAAGTTGGCATCTTCTTCTGAGCTTCAAATCGGCGATAAACCAAAAAAGGCTAATTTCTTTATGTTTTTTGTAGAGTCTGAATTGGATTTCATCATCTCGTGTAGCATGCAGAATCTATCATGACATTATCAGACTGGGTTGCTTGACCTCACACTATTCATGTTGCATAGGTCCTTCAGCATCCACATGGTAAGAAATTGTCTCAGGTAAGGCTGGTTTTTGTTTAGTTGCATTTTTTCGAAAGTATTGTACTAGGGAAAAAAAATCACCACAAAATTTAATTTCAACACATCACCTTTAAATGTTGAGGTACTTCTCATTCATAATGAAGATTAAGGCTAAAACCTCAGTCATTTCCCTTTATATTGCGTTATCCAGCAGACATGTAATACAAACATGCACACACTTCCATTCATGTTTCATTAATTTCCATAGTCTGAACTTGACCTTTACCTGAAACCATTACCTGTACATGCCTAAACTTAACCCTAACTTAAACTCAGTTCACACCTTAGTCCTAACACTAACATATAATCCAAAAACAGCAGTTCTCGTTATGGGGCCCATGCTTTGGGCCCCATTAGGAGCAGTTAGTCCTCATAACGTAGTATGTGTTAGGAAACTAGCCCTTGCAATGTATCAAATAGAGGGCACACACACACACACACACACACACACACACACACACACACACACACACACACACACACACACACACACAC
>CAEGAF010028998.1:0-34023 GCA_903067075.1 Micropoecilia bifurca | reverse complement strand
ATATACATTATAATACAGGGCAAAACAGGCAAGTTGACAAGCTTCTTCCATCAAAATAGAGAATAATCATACTACTATACTACTACTAATACTAATAGATCAAATAGAATTTTTAATTTAAAGAAAACCCTATTTTAGTAGATACCTGTATCATTATATATGAGTGAAGTGCCTTGAGATGACGTGTTGTGAACTTGTGCTAAGTACACTAAATTGATTTAGAATTAACATTATTAGTTGAAATTATTGTTTTGTATTTTAATCTGCTTGGAGTATGAGTAACCTGAGCTGAGCTGTACTTTCATTCCACCTCTAATCAAAGAGTGAGTTTTGTGAATTATGTTATTAAAATAAAGTGCTATGATATACCGTATAGGATGCCTGGATTACTCTGTATCTGGATAAGAACGGGGAGGCTCACGGAGTTGCATCAAAAACGTGCGTCTGCTCTCGTCTGTGTGAACAGACACAGAGTCGTATAGAACATTCGTCCATCTAAAATGATCTGCTCTGGAGCAGTGAGGGGAAAATAAATCAGGCAGAGAAATCCAGTGGGGGCCGAGTGCCAGCATGTGAAATTACAGCTATTGATCTCTGGTGCTGGCCAATGCATTTCCTCTGTGTATGAATGCATTATTGAGAGAATAGTGCTCAACACAACAGACGGAGAGCGGCCAAGTTTTGACAAAACCGAAGCAATACGGCGAAGGTGTGATTAGAACAGGAGCTACAAAACTGCTGCTTTTGTTGTTTTATAAGATCGGCTTCATCGACATCGATTGTTGGGCTGCCACATTCAGCAGAAACAGCTTGCAGAAGAAATCATCATTTCATCCGAGCTTGTTATTATTTCATGAGCAGTGCGGCTAAATGCTTTAGAAGTTCAACAGTTGTCACAGTTTTTTTTCCTTCTTTTTTTTAAATTGCGGCACAACTCAGTCTGAACTCACCCTTATGTAGACATGGGAGCCAAGCGCGTCTGGGACGAGTAGGTGACCACACCGAGGTGCAGCTTGTTTCTGCGGCAGCAACGATTGTTTTTTAAACCCCGGGCATATGGCTCCGAGATTTATTTGTGTGGGCGGCTCTGAATAATTATGTTACATTGACAGACTGAGTGTGTTTCTCTTTTGTTTCAGGGTGGACTGGAACTGGACTCTTGTGACTTATTATGCAGACCGCACAGGAAAATGAAGTGAAATTGAATTTACAGAAACGCAATTGATGCATCAGTTTTACTCATGTGAAAAGTAAAAAAATAAAAAAATAAAGGGAAATCCTACTCTGGATTAAGGACCCGCCAATGATTTATTATAAGGTGTAGAGGTGGCCGAGCATGGATAACAAAAATACTGTTCATACACTTACATTTTCTGCTTGATGCTTTCATTATATATGCATATATCATCATTTTTTCATGTTTTTTCCTTTTACTCTTTGGAGGTTTAAAACAAGAAGTGCTGATTTGATCTATGAAACCAGCAATATGGTTCAGAGTTGAGAAAACATTTTGTCTTACATTATCTAAATACGAAACATCCAACTGAGTTATTCTGCTCCTATGGAGCCGATCATGAGCTGCTTTTTGTTTGTTTTTGCGACCAAACGAAAAGGTTTTACTGAAGTTAGATCTAAGTGAGCTGATTCAAGCCGTTCTCGATCTTTGACAAATGTTTTTTTTTTAAATATCGATTCATTTTTATTTATTTAGCAAAACCTCCTATATAAGCAGCCTTCCTGCAAATCTTGCACTGTTACATCACCCAAATGTCTATTTTTATCACTTTCATGTCTGGCTCCAAAAGCTGTTGTCTGTGCTTCTGTTCAGCTTTTTGATCTGTTTTTATAATAATATCATTGACTTTTCATCTACTCTGGATAAAGAACTGAGAGGAAACTCGCTAAAGCTCTCCCTCTGTCCCTTTTCATTCCCCTTGGATTGGGTTGCGGCACTCAAATCGACTGTAATCCAGAGAAAGACAAAGTGTTCAGGGGGCAATAAAGCAAAAAATACACAAGTTCTGACAGCAAGTTATGTCACACATTAAAACATGTTAAAACATATGTTAAACACATCGATTCAGTCCTGTGTTATCAAAGTTGTTATGCAATACAAACAGCACAAATGCTGTTTTATCAATAGGAGTTGTCCATGACCTTTTAACCTTTTGTTTCCAAGCAATTGGAGGTTCTTGTATCGTCTCTTTTGGTCTTGATAAACAGATCTTTGAGTTTTTCTAGACTCAGATGTAAAAAAAAAACAACCTTTGGTGTCTTTACACCATGTTGGAAAAGATTTAATTTCCGACAGTAGTAAAAGTAATGAAAAAATATTTTTAGCACTTTAGCACTCCGTCATTAAGACACAAATGATTCTGCTTCAGCTGAGTCTAAAAAAATAAAAATACAATCAGGAATTAGTTTGAGAGAAAAGAAAAACACTGAAGCTCCTTGCAGAGCTATTTATATCCCTTTAAACTAATTACAATCTTCAACTTCAGTGAGTCTTAGTGGGATTTTATGTGATAGATAAACACAAAGGAGCACATAATGATATGGGGGGAAAACACACACACATTTGCTTTTTCATATATGAAAGTCTAAAAAAATGAAAAATAGTGATATCCCAAAATAAACTCCAGCGCAATACGTTCCTTTCAGAGAACAATTAGTCATGACTGTAAATGGAGTTGGAATGTATCCTCTGTGCAAACGAAAGCCTTGGATGTTTGTTAGAGAACAGCGGCGAATAAACAAAAACCAGTAAAGACAGCAAGACGGTCGGAGAGAAAGTTGTTGAGACGGCTACAGCAGCTTATGTGGTAAAATTGTATTTCTAAAATATTATTTGAACTTTCCAAGATCAAGCCTGCCAAGACAGGAACGTCCACCTTCGCTGGCAGGCTGGGTAAGGAGAGCATCGATAAGAAAGCAGCCTAATGACTCATGGTAACTGTGGAGGAGCTGCAGAGATTCTCACAACCTGAGGTTGGAGAATCTGCTGACTGGACAACTATTAGGTGTCCACATATTTGGGAGGAAAAAAATCCATAAAAAGTCCTGTTCACATTCTGCCTGAAGCCATGTAGATAGTGAACACGGGAAACATTTGAACAAAAGTGTTGTGGAGAACCAAAACACAATTTATTGGCTTATATGCAGAACTTTGTTGAGTATAATTACATCACCCTAAGCGTGACATATGGTGGTTGGAGGATTATTCTGTGGAAGTGTTTTTCTCAGGCCAGAAGAGGGAGGAGGAAATATGGGTGGAGCTGAAAGCTCCAAGACTTGAGGAAGACTTGGAAATAAGAAGGCGGTTCAAACAGGAACAATATGGCAATAAACATTGATTATTAATATCAGAGCAGTTTTACTCATTGGACAGATACCAATTTGATAAAAATGCTGGTAAAGACTGGTGAAAACACTTCAGCCTGTACCTGCAGTGAAAGGTGTGCTATTCTTTCCCTTTCTATTTTTAGTCCAAATGCTAAAAAAACAACAATAATAATAAAAAAGAACTAATGGAAGTTTGTGATTGTAATGACACAATATATGAAAAGCTGAAAAGATCATAAATGGTTTTTCAAGGAGTCTCATGTATCAACAAGTTTATCCTCCCCAAGAAAAAAAAAAACTGTTGGGTAAAACTTGGGACTACATTTGATAGTAAAGTGAGTGATTAGGCATCTGGTCTCTCTGTGTCTGATTGATCTGCTGTAGACACAGCTTCTCACTCTTTTCCTCCCAATAGTCAATTTCCTTTTCTTTTTTTAAAACACACACAGATAGGGGACAATGACTGGCAATCATAACGATCTACAGAAAGTCTATATATATAAAAAAAAACATCGATCAAAGTGTCATCAATGTTCGAGAAAGAAAGGTTGGAAAATAAAGAAAACCGAGACATAAATAAACCAGCACAGTATAGCAGATAAAAGGTATTTTTTGGGCCATAAAATAATCATTTTGGTTTATTTCAAAGCTTTCATGTGAAATAATCCCTCCGGAGAACCATTTAATCATTCAGTTCCACATTCAGGCGTTCCAAAGCGCTCAGCTTCACTGACCTGCTATAGATGGGAGCAATTATCCAGAGAACTTTTTAACCTACTATTAAAACAGTCACATGCGGACCTATTTTTTCTCTCCCTCCCCCCCACCCACATGCACACACTTTATCTCCTGAGCCAGTTTTAATCTGAGAGCTGGCATGCTTTCATTACATATTAAAATATTAGAGCGTTAGAGAGAACTGGTCGACCTTGCGTCGGATGAATTCTGGCTTCATTCGTGTGTCTGTTTGGGGTTTTGAATCCATGAATTGGCCTGTTTGGTTTTATGAAAAATACAATCTTAATAGTAATTCACATGTTATAATCAAATGTGCATCAATTCTGCTTTGACTGCAACAAGTTTAAAAGCAATAGTTTCATAAGTGACTTTTCAAAGGCAACAGGTTGGAGTAGGATTTTATTAAGCTGTATCTGAGTAAAGGGGGCGTATGTCAGATCTTTTATTTGTAAATCAATGGAAGCCCCACACTTTTGCTTCCACTACACGACTGTGGACTATACTTTGAATTTGTCTGAACGTAGAAAAGAGTTCAGGGAATACGCATGTTTTTTTTTTTTTTTTGCTAAATACTCTATGCTAATGCAGTTTATCTTTTATGATCTGACAAAAGAGGAAACAAAGAAGACAAACAATGAGAACCGGGAGGGGAAAGAAAGACAGAAAATCGGCTCTTGGTAGCTGGAGCTGTCCTTGGTGCTGAGATTTCTGAACGCAAATTTCTGCTGTGTGTTGGATTAATCCACCTACAGTTCCCAGAGCACGCAGAACAAAAAATATATATACACACTCATATACACGCACACAGCTGGCTCCTTTTGGCCAAGCGCCACACTCAAGTCCCTGCGTTCCTTCCTTATAACAAAACCATTTTTTTTGTTCCCCCCCCCCCCCCCCGCCCCCCAGATGAATAATCCAGAGCCAAGAAATGACAAACAGTCAAGTGATCAAAGATTTAACATGTGGCACTATGGAAGGAAAATGGGTTTCATCCCTCGAATCCAAAGCCACTCTTTTTTTTTTCTTCACTTTCTCTCTTTCTAAACGGGGCAGCGCGCTTCTCGCCGCCCCTCCGGGTTGTGATGCAGTGAAGCTGCTCTGCGCAGAACCGACCGGGCACGGCGCGTATAAAAGCGGCTGCGCTCGCACAGGCGGAGTACCACAACAGGAGCACAGTCACTGCGGCTCAACTAAACACAGAAAGAAAGAAAAAAATAGACAATTAAAAAAAAAAACCGGGCGAACACCACCGCAGGATGTGGGCGACGAGGAGCGGCTTCTCCTGGAGGCTTGTGCTTTTCTCCTGTGTGTTTCTGGAGAGTTTATCCCAGGACTTTGTCGGACAGACGCAGTTCATATGCACGTCGGTGCCCAAGGATGTGGACATATGCGCGGCCACGCTACAGAACAGCGTACCTGGGGAGGACCTGAAGACCACCGTAATGCAGCTGCGGGAGACCGTGCTGCAGCAGAAGGAGACGATCATCAACCAGAAGGAGACCATACGGGAGCTGACCTCAAAGTTGGCCCGGTGCGAGAGTCAGAGCGGCGGCGTGGAGCCCGGGGGCAGGAGGAAAGATGCGGGGACCAAAAACACCATGGGGGACGTGTCCAGAGGCCCCGCGGAGACTTTGACGCAGCTCTCGCAGACTTTACAGTCGCTGAAGCAGAGATTGGAGAATCTGGAGGTAGGGTGATGCGTCTGGAGACGTTTTCGGCGCATCCAACTCTGCGCAAAAGCTCAGTTTGGAGAGAAATAACCTATAAATCATTGCAGCAATAAAACAGCTTTTTCGTCTTTTAAAAACATAATATGCAGTTTGCGCTTAGACATTCACTTAAAAAAACATTAAAAAACATATATAATTGAACTTAACGAGGTTTCGCTCCCTGACAGCAATTCAGCAGGAGCAACAACTCGGTGCAGACCAACAGCCTGAAGGACCTGCTTCAGAGTAAAATCGACGACTTGGAGAAGCAGGTGTTGTCCCGGGTGAACAGCATCGAGGAAGGGAAGCCCGGTCTCAGGAACGAGACGGAGCAGCGTGGGAGAGTGGAGTCCACACTCACCTCCCTACACCAAAGGATCACGGATTTAGAAAAAGGTATATATGGGACGAGGGGGTTGATCTATTCCATGCACAAATAATATTTCAGGATGGAAAGTGATTTAATCATTACTTTATATTCTATTGTTTAAGTTGAAATGAACTCTGTAGCTTATTTCTTGCCATCAAAGCAGAATCTCATCCTGCTCCACTTTTTGCAGATTAATTTTTTGCAAAAAAAAAAAAAAGTCTCTTGCCTCCATTTCAATTTTTTATTTATTTTTTTTAAAGTAATACTACCATGCATCATCTGTTTGGGAGCCCTGTGATGACATGCATGCATGATTGCGTATAGGAAATACATGTTTCAGTTACCAACGTCACTGCTCCAGTGATGGGTTTATCTGCAACGAGATTAAAGCAAATCTGGAGGCCTACAATTCTGGATTTGTTGTGTAACGCATAATTCCAATACAAATCCCGAGGTTGTGTGCAAACTGAGTAAATTACAGGTGTTTAACAGAAGCTAAATTAAAAAAGAAAAAAAAACAAAGAGAGAAACAAGAAGCATGTATATTGGTAACCAATTTGTGTTCGATGCCAACAGGTCAAAGAGAAAACAGGCCCCTGGATAAGTTCCAGCTTACATTCCCTCTGAGGACCAACTACATGTATGCAAAAGTGAAGAAGAGCTTGCCTGAGATGTACGCCCTGACCGTGTGCATGTGGCTGAAGTCCAACGCGTCGCCTGGAGTGGGGACACCTTTCTCCTACGCAGTCCCGGGTCAGGCCAATGAGCTGGTCCTCATAGAATGGGGGAACAACCCAATGGAGATACTGATAAACGACAAGGTATGGCTCGACAGAAGTCACATTTTTGACCTTCATTGATTTTAGTCAGATATGCACCTTGTACATAAGCAAAATATGCTAATTGTGTACATGACGCACACAGCTAAGAAGCCAACACCATTTAAGGGTCATAAAGCCAGGTTGATTAGCAAGTTTGACATTAGCCTTAGCACTGTTGCTAAGCTAGAAGAAAACTTAAATGGTTTCATATTTTTGTAACTTTTTATTTTCCTGTTAGAAAGCAAAGCCTTATTGTTCTCTACTGCAAACCACACAGAATGATACTTGATAACATATTTTGGACATAATTTTTTATAAAATTTGCTTGATTTGCTTGAACAGAAAGCTCTCTTTAAAAGTTTTTTTTACAGCGTATGGTTCTGAGATATCATGTCTTGCATCTCCTTGAAGGTTGCAAAGCTGCCCTTTCTCATCAATGACGGAAAGTGGCACCATATCTGCGTAACCTGGACGACTCGAGACGGGGTCTGGGAAGCTTACCAGGATGGCGTCAAACGAGGAGGCGGAGAGAATCTGGCGCCGTATCATCCAATCAAACCCCAGGGATTGCTAATCCTTGGCCAAGAGCAGGTAAACAAGAAGCGGTGTGGATTTAATGCTTTCCTGCTCTTCCTGTGCAGCCATCTTGGATATTATTAAATAATTTTTCAAGCTATCTTCTTGATTTGAAAGCATTGATCAAACAACAGAATATACTCCTACATTTAAAGTTGAACATAAATCTGGTAAACATTGGTCAAATGTGTTTTCAGGCTTTACTTGAAATGCAATCATGTGACCTTAATTTTTCATTGGATTCAAAAGTTTTACCACTACGAAAGCAGCACATACATCATAATAAGCCAGAATTATGGTGCAAAAAACAAAACAAAAAAACAAGAGGCAATTGAAATCCATTTAGGATGCACAATTTTCTTTCACTTTCTGTTCATGCAACCTCGTGATCAGCCTCATTAAAAATGGATTCTCCTTATCACAGGACACGTATGGCGGGGGGTTCGACGCCACACAGGCTTTCGTCGGAGACCTGGCGAATTTCCACATCTGGGATCGGAAGCTCTCCGAAGGGGAGATTTACAATCTGGCAACCTGCAGCAGCAAAGCTCAAGTGGGCAACGTGTTTGCGTGGTTGGAGACGAGCCTGGACATTTACGGCGGAGCCTCCAAATGGACATTCGAAGCTTGCCGCCATCTCAACTGAACTGAGCCGCGAATGAAGAATAAAACATTTGCAAACGCCACTTTTGCCACGGTGGTTAGTCAGCCAGCCTGAAGGGTCAGGAGGAGACTTTTTCAGTGAAGACGAACTGGAATTTTTTTGTCATAGGTGTTTTGAAAACTTTATTTGTGAGAGATCTGGCAGGCTCTTGTGCGATTTTCTGGCGTGGGAGGAGGTCACTGAAGGTCAACTTTTGGCATCCGGCGCCGCTCGTCAGCACATGTGATTTCATTTGCGGGAAGAAAAGTAAGCGATGGCACTTCTGAAAGGAAGAAGTCGCAGCGTGAAGGCAAAGAAATAACGGGCCGAGTTCAAGCGTGCAGCAGAAAAAGGTCGCGTAGGTCTTTTTCTTTTTTCTTTTTAGAAAACTGATGTCACACAATTCAAAGAAAACAAATGAATCTCCAGCGGTCTTTTCTGTCTCGACTGCCAGAGGTTTGCACTGTGGAGGACACGCAGGTGGACTCATCTAGCAGAAAGGTTTGCTTTTGGAGGCTTTGAAAAAGACAAAAGCGTTTCTTGACCACTCTAATTTCTCTAAAAACCACCCGCTTGACGTGATTTTTGTGCAAAGAGCGACTGATCATTGCCAACATATGAGCCTGAGTGCCTTGGGCTGTGGAAAAAAACAACATCTCAGCATATCCATTATCATTTGCAGAATGTTTGTCTTAATTTTCCTGTAAAATGTTTCTAAAGCAGTCTTTCTTGTAACACTTTGAAATGCAGTCGGACCAGATTGAATGCTGTAAAATGCAATTCGGTTTGCATTTTATTTTTAGTTTTTTTCCCTGGTTGCTCGAATTAGAGTGGAAATGTTCTTTTTGTACAGTAACAAGCATGTCTTAACTTCTGCAATGCTGCAACATCATCTCTATTCTTTGCTTTTACTGTCCTTACCTTTAAGTTGAGCTTTTATACTGTACTGTTATATGCTTAAAGCATGGCGACACAGATGGATGATAAAAAAGAAAACAAAAAAAACAACAAAAAAATCTAGTTTTTGTAATAAATTGTGATACTTGAACCATAGGCAGGTGTATATACATATATATATATAATTATTTTTGCACATGTTTGGTATGTCGAATGAGTTGACCAAATGTGACTAAGTCAGAGCTTTTTTTGGATCACAGTTGGTGCAAAAATAATGAACAGAATAAAGTTGTTACTGATGCAAAGGTTTACAGTTATTATCAAACTCATTGACTTCCATTCTCCGAACCATTTAAGTCCAACTTTAGGTAAGACGTTGGGGGAAAAAATGGGAGTAGAGTTACGCTCTGTGTTTCCAGCTCAGTGCTGGATAATATCCAGATCCTTTCTAACCAGCTGGGAGAAATAATTCCTCCACTGAGCGCCAGTTTGGGACGAGCCAGGAATCAGCTGAGCTGCTCCTCCTCACTAACCCTCTGAGGGGAGAGTCCCAGGAGGCGTCGTTGTAATTTCTATCCTGAGTAGGGAGCAACTCAATTCCACCCAGATTTCCAAAGAAACGTACCTCCAAAAATAATCTGAGTAAAAACCAAATGCAGTTTTCAAATGACTATTTAAGCTTCTCCTTAAGGCCAGGAGAAGCTGGCCCACTTAAATTGAATGTGTCTCATCACCTCAAAGTAGTCAAGCATCTAGAAAAAAATAATACACAAGGCAGTTTTATTGAAATCTATCCATCTGGAAAGAGGTTAGACTCCAGAGAACCACATTCAACAAATAGAGAAAACATGGATCAGAGATAAACTTTACCAGATCTGGCCAGACTATCAGAATTACTCTAAGACTGCAGACAGAGATCATTCAACATGTCAAAGGAAGCGCAGCAGCGTCTAAAGCCCAGAAGGCCTCAGCCGTCTCAGTCAAGGTCAGTGTTCAAGACTCAATGATGAGAAAGAAGCTGAACATGAGCAACAATCATGAGTTGTATCATTTCCAAGAGAAAAGCCTCTGCTGCCTGAAACACTAACATTTTCCAGAAGTGCTTCATAAAAAGTTTGCATCCTATTGCATTTGGTGTAAAACTAAGACAGTGTCTCATTAAAAAAGCACATAATTCACACACGGTGGAGGAAGTGTGATGGTCTGGGGATCATTTTCCATCTTATGACTGCTGGAACCAAGTCTTCTTATCTCTGGCAGAAAATCCCAAAGATTAAGATTTATAAGAACTCTTGAGTTTTGCAGCAGGACAATGTTTTCAAAACACACCAATAAGACCTCCTATGAATGATAAAAAATACAAAACCCAACAACAAGGGAACAAAACAAACGTTTTGGATAGGCCTAGTCAAAGTTGAGCTGACACGCAGTAGCAGGATTTTAATAAGGCTTTACACTTCAGTGAAATAATCTTGCTCAACCATCTTAAAGACGTTACCACAGTTGCTGCTGACAAGAAATATATACTTTTATATTTGTACGTTGGTTTCAATTATGATGTTTCAACTGATTGACAAATCCAGACATAGCAGGTATGATAAACAGTAGAACATAAAAACAGGGTTGTGTGTTATAGTAAATATCAAATATAACCACAGATTTACCTCTTCAATGTTGGAATCTCGCAATTCTTTGCAATCAATTTTAGCTTTCCTTATTGCCTCTCTGTTAAATGCAGAACAAAATTTAAAATTCCCTCGTTAGTTTAGAGATGTGATCGTTCTACACGTCCCGAACAAAGCACTTCACTTTCAGACCACGGCTTTACTGGTGATTCCTACAATGTAGAATGGGAAACAGATCTTAATTACCAGACGCCTCCTCTGTGGGACCTTATCAAATACTGAGAGTAGCTTTAAAATGTTCAGTTCAGAAGTTTATATAGCTGGACCGGTTTATGTTGTCATAAACTATCTCCATATGCTGCAAAGGACTGAGGCTACTTAAAGACACACCGGCCACATTTCCTTGCTCTACTTTCTCCTACAACTCTTAAGTTATGGATTTTTTTTCCCAGTAATTGCCGCCATTAACTTTATGTTCGTTCCTTCTTTTGTTTAAATTTCACAAAAATCTCATCTGGCATGGCGATCCTGTGACATCTTCCTACAGGGAGCTATCGACTGAGCTATTGCTGCCAACAGCTTCCTGTTGCCTTTCTATAAGACGATGGACTTGCCCACCATCTTTCTGGGTTTAATCTCGTCTCGTACGCACAAAACACAAGCAGTTTGGCTGTGACTAATCACATGTACTCAGTTTTTCCGCTAATGGCTCAGAGTGTGTCCGTTTAGCTTTGTTTCTCTGCTGGATGAAGCCATTAAAAAGCAGCTACTCTTGGGAGCTTGTTCCTGCTATGAACTCATTACTTTTTCATTAACAGAGAAAGTACACCCAGGGAAGTGCTTTTGTGTTTCCGCGGGCCTACTCCGCCTTCTCAATCCTCCAGTTTGTCGCGTCAGATGGCCGCTCACACTGAGCCAGATCGCCGCGGATGTTCTGGAAGAGGAGTTGGCCTCCACTCCGCCGCCTCATGCCCAGGATGAACATACGAGCCTGGGATTGCTGCAAATTAAGTGAGGAGAGGATCTCCTCATTTACCAGTTGACATAATGAACCGAATGTGAGTGGATTTTTTTTATAGTTGGTATGAAATGTTGATGGAGGCAACTGACTTTAAATACATGATTGAATTGACTATGAATTAATGTATGCAAACTGATTTTTTTTGTTGTTGAAAGTCTTGTTTTGAACCAGAATCTTAAAATTAAAAATTAATTTAATGAAATAAACAGATTTAATTAAAATATTATGGGTGAAAAATGGATAGATGCACAGATTAAGATTATAAAAAAATATTTTTAAATATAAATATAGCCACTTTGTATAGTATATGTATACAAAAACACGTTTTAAAATACATATATAATCAACAAGGTTGTATACTCTACAGCACGGTGTGCGGTTCAGATTTAGTTTTCCCGCTAGTTGCACACACACCCTCTTTCTCTATTGGTTCATTAAATAAGTTAATGAGGACTGAAACAAACAATCCATGAAGTTTCTCCGCGAAAAAGTCAACAGCCCTGCAAGCGTACCGCACGTGTGAGGGTCTCACCTCTGCTGCTAAACAGGTTGTTAGGTCTCCCCAGCTGTCGGGTCATATGTCCCGCAAATTGGTTTTCCTTTCTTCTACATCTTCAGATCAATAAACCTTTCTCCCCAGACAGCAAATCCATCTCAGCTCATGGATATCACATTACCAGAGGAGGTATAGGTGCAGGAACCCACCTGGGGATGGCTTCTTGTGTTGTTTATAGCCTGCAGCTCCTCATATCATCATATTGGGACATACCAATGCACAAATGCACACTAAGGGTAAGGAGGCTTCCTGATTGGTCGGTTTAGTCTTTACTGGAAGTAAATTTCCTCTCTTTTTAGTCTTGTTGACCTACATACCACCTTTGCAGGATTAAGGTCTTTTAAATGACCCAAATCTTGCCCCCCATCTTGCAAAGTACTCACCTGGACTGGTCTCCTAATATCCGGTCTTTTTGACCTTGCCTCTGTATTCCTACTCTAATTGGTTTGAATCTGCGCATGCTTCAGAAGAAAAGGTCTAATTTGCAATTACTTTTTTCTAGAGTATCTAGCATATCGGATGAGAGGCCGCATGATTAAAATACCGTATGTGCATCAATTCATGCAGATTTTTAAATTCTGTTTTATATGACAAAACAAATAGGGAACACAGACAGGAATTAGCTGTTTCAACGAAGATGGAAAACAAGCATGTTTGATGACAACATGAAATAAAAGACGGGCGGGAGACTCGGGGGACTGGGAATGCTGCTGCTTGTCATCCACTTTTAATGATTTGAAGTTGCTTTCAACTCTGAGAAGTACACATCTACTTTTTTCTGATGTTCTTCTAATGATCTCAACACCCAGCTGAACTTTCAGACAATCTTACGGCATGTTTATGAACTCTTGTAAATAAGTTAATGTCCTGGTAGGCTTGAAGAGATCTCTAGGTCCTAGAGGTGCTTCTTTTAGGGTAACGGAGAGAAGGTGACCCCAAAAGGAGACCTTACATTGTCAGCCACATTCACATTCACTGGTAAACATTTATTTATTTACCAGTGATACAATGTTTCTATTGTTGGGGAAGAAAAATCCAATGATAGAAACTTTAACATTTCACAAGATTGGAAGAAATACAAAGAGAAATCTTTGCCCACTACTTTTTACACAAGTTCTCTTGTTAATCATTCGGAAACCTCTCACCGGGTCGGCGTTCCCCGGTGGCTTCCTTCTCCAGGCCTGGAGCGGAGTCCGCCAAAGTCCTTGCAGGAATCGGAACCGATCCTCACCTTTTGCGGCAATTAGTTGGGTTTATTATCGAGACGTTTTCTAGCTTTCTCCAGGGTTGGGTCCAGTCCAAAACTCCGTCTATCCAAACACTCTGTGGAGCTCCACTGGTTCATACAGCTACGTCTCTCCACAGATCCTCCACTGTGCTAAGACAGCAGGAATGAGATGTTGTTCCACGCATCCACTGATTGTTTCACCACAAACCCACCTGGAGTGTTGTGTTGTCAAAAAGCTTTTTTTTTAATGAAGCCACCAGTTTTACATTCCGATGTTAATTCAAGCAAACATTTATTTATTTATTTTTTCAGTTTTTGTCAGTTTGGACCACCAAAATAATTTCTACCAAGATAATGAAAGAGATAACTACCTCGACTTGTTTAAATTCAGAAGTTCACACACAGTAAGAATTATCATGCCTTTGAACTATTTGGGACGCGTTTCAGAGAATATCTGTGAATCTGCAACTGATTCTGCAACTGTAGAAAATATCTTGCGAAGATGTTGCTGAAGCTGGTTAAAGAAATTTATTGTCCTCCGTAAAATGACTCTTGCACTTCATGGGCTGAATGGCCGATCAGAGAGGAAGAAGCCATGACGCCAAAAGCAGCACAAGTCAGACATGACTCAGTCTGATGAAATTGTATTAAGCGTAATTTGTGGCCATTGCTTGCAATCAGGCTTGATAAATTAGAATAAATCACACAAGGTGGTTATATTTTCTCCAGAGTGAGAACAACATGTACAATGTCTCTCTAAAATGCTAAAAAAAAATAATTCGGATAAAACAAACCTTGAAAGTAGGGATGAAAGGATTTTAAATATTCGTTTGATACTGAAGTGGAAGAAATAAGCTAATAAAAATGTATAACGTTGATGGCATAGGCCATCTGTTGATAAATGTTGTTTGCAGGAAAACATTTTTCATGGCCAAGAGATTTGCTGCACATATTGAAAACCCAGTATATATATATATATGTTACATTCAGGGTAACTGTTAGCTCCTTTATTGCTATTTTGAGTGCAATATCACTGAGACTGCTGAAACTTTGATGCATGAAGGTCTGGTGTCCATTTAAATTAAACTCAAACGATATTTATTCATTATTACGGGGCTGCTTTTTTTTCTCCCTCCCTCTTTTCATTCAATGTCAACAAGATTACTTCTAAGCATAATTTCTGATGAGTTATCTTACATTTGTCCTCAAACCTCTTCGTTTATAAAAGGAGTCTGAGTGACCAGTCAGAGAAGAGTTTTATGAAATACAGCGTTCAGAGGAAACACACAGAGCTGTCCTTAAATCTCAGAGCTACTTCAGCAGCAGTCCTCGATGAATAATTGATTTCAATCCAACACGGGAAATTTCCATCTGCATTATCACCCAGTGTGTTCTCAGCTCAAACATACGCAAAAATGCACCTTCTCCAGGGGAAACGTGAAACCTGGAACGGTGCTTTGCCAGATGAGTTGGTTCTTAATCACATCTTGGGGGGATTATTCTGGATTGTCTCAAGACTAAAGTTTAAAGGTCACCGCTTCTTAAGATCTTGAACTGACTATCGGTTTCACTCGGGTGACCCACCGAGTGCTCCAGAGGAAACTCGAGGTCGTAAAGTAATGCTCAGCAGATATCGAAGGCTTCTGATTCAAAGCAAACTTTTCGGAAATTTTTTTTATACCACAAGAAAACATGTTCAATGTTTTTTTTTTTTAAATCAAAAAGCAAGCAAAAAAAAGTGAATCAGTTAGTAAATAAAAATCCCTGTGAAATAAGAACCTGAATATTTTGGTGATGATCAGGGTTTTTCTCGCAGCTAAAAGTTGTTCAGTTCTCTCTTAAATATGAGTTGTTTATTCTTATGCTCAAAGGCTAAACAATGATTTTCTGATACAAAAACAGGCTTTGCAGCCATGCAGTGTGCAACACTACATCATTGTGTGAATGGTGACAATGTGTTCATAACAACAGAGCATTAAGTCTCAAAACGGGTTCAATGTCTAACATTGTTCTCCTTGCACACCAACGCATCAGTTTTGATTAACATTTGAAGTCTGAACTTAAACATTTTAAAGCTTGGAAGTAGTTGCACTTGGATATTTTCACATACATTCCCTTCAGGATCACATGGAGTAGATCGTCAAGCTCAGTATTGATACACTTCAGCTGTACCTTAAGAGAAAGAGGGAAAAGAAAGGTATGAAACAGCCACTGCTTGACTTTTAAACACCAGTTTACCAACATGAATAATAATGAAGAAATCTGTCTTGGTGTGAAAGCTGCAGAATGTTTTCCTCTCCTCTCATCCCTGTTCCTCTCACACACTCCCTCTTGGTATTCTGCCAAGGCTGGTCTTTATCCACAGGCATCCTGTGACAGAAGCTGGCACAACAGGGATACTTTTCACAGAGATGCCATGCACAAACCCGTCTCTCTCTCTCTCTCTCTAGGAGCAGAGCCAGAGTCTGTTTTCCATAATCAGGTCAGACACAAACACCCACATCACAGCGCTCCTGCCCCCAACATCCACCTCAGCACGCTTCAGGTGGAGCTCGGCGTGGAGGTCTGTTCACTGAATTAAGCGACGACAGACGTAACCCAGGTCAGATGCAAACCAGTGCTGAACTTACAATTCATGCTGCTAATGCAGCCTTGCTGTCTCACCTGAAAAGTAATGAATTATTTGCTACGGTACGCAATGAAATCCTTTTATTTTGTATTAAAAGTCAATCTGTGAACTTTCTTGTACAAACATAAAAAGTATTAGAACAATAAAGTTTTTACGTCATAACGTGAGGAAGCTTTTTTTTTTCCTTCTGCTTTGTGGCAGCTCTACGCCGACTTTCCAGAGGCGCTTACTTCACCTTTTGTGCTCGGGTTTCCGAGTTCTATTCAGAGGTTCATGAAGGTGTTGTGGAAATGGTGAAAAGCTCCAATGCAATTTCTCATCAAGGTGAACTGTATTATATCTACAATCAATGGCTATACTGTCTAAAACAAAGTGTCTCATTCTTTTCAGCCATGTCAAGCCAGTGAAGGCCATACGTTTTTCAAAATACATTGTGAAAGAACGTCTTCAAACTTTTTGTGCTCCTCTTTTCTCGAAGATGAAAATGTGAAATATTAAGTGACTCACCACAGTTCAACTTACTCTTACTACAGCTATGCAAGGTAAGCTGGAAGCATTTTTTTAATCTATATTTCATAAGACCTGCTGCAGTAATAAACGTTTTATAATATTGGAATTATTAAAATGTATTTGAAAGTGTTGTTCAGTGTGCTAGTGCTTAAGTTCCCCATTGTGTATATCCTTAAGTTTCCTTATTTTATGCGAGATATCATATTCCTTACCATGAAAAAAAATCTCTACTAATAAAAAATTGCATGTACCATGGAGCATTAATGCCATAGCAGATCGAAGAAGAAAAAAAAGTAACTTCAGAGGAGAAAATCTCTGCCAAAATTTCTACATCCATTACACATATATGTACAAGAAGACACTTTGATATTATCTGCATTCGGACTTTACAAGGTCAAAGAATAAGCTAGTTTCATGGAAATTTCTCATTTCTTCAGATTTGTAACATTTGAACTTCAGAGAGTATTCAAGGTTTTTTTTTTGTTATTTGGCAAATATTTTCTCCTCTGAGCATTTTCTTTTTTGGGGCAAAAATGGCATTAATACTCCATCATACATGTGGCACAAGTAAGCAAGAGAAGAAAACAAAGTGACAGTATTCCATGGTTTGTAGATTTTTGCTCAGTGAATGTAAATCCAACAACAAAAACTGAACACACTCCAATAAGCAGTTTGCAGAGTTGCAAATCCCAAGCAGTTTTTGCTGCAAAATATCACTAGGAAAACAAGAACACTGCATGTTGCTAGCTTAGTAAAATTCAGCTTAAAAAGGAGAAAAACTTGGATGACGGTCAAGTCCAAGCATCGTTCAAGCAATTATGGCCAGTTCCTTTTTGAACTGAAATCAATTCAAAAAGGAAAGTTGAATGGCCAGACTGGACTATGACCAGAAGGAAGATTCAACCATATAAAACCAAGACAGCGCTACATTATATTAACAAAGCAAAACATAGAAATGATCCACCATCATGTAGTGCATGAAATAAAGCATAGAAATCATGTAAGAGATAAAGTAACTCATTATTATTAAGTCTGACAACATGCTAAAATAGTCTACTTTAATGAGACCAATCTGTCTGTGAAGTAAAATAGACTGAAAACCTTTAAGACAGATTCAAAAACAGGTCCTGCACTGTCAAGAGAAACTGGGAAATAAAAGGAAAAGAACATCAACAAAGACACAAAATAAGAAAATTCCTAGCAAAGTTAGGAAAACGTATAGAAACAATCCATGAGGTTAAAGTCGTTACAAAAATGATCAGTTTATCAGTTTATTTGAACTATTGATTATTGTGTCTTATTAATAAATCAGTCACAGTCATGTGCCTGCACAACCCGTATCAGGCAACAAGTCTCTTCAGCGATCGCAGGAAATGCATTATTAACTGAAGTTAGCCTGGTCACTCAGCATGAAAATGAGCAAACTCCATTTGGTTGACAACTTGCAACTGATAATTGATTATGTTTATTCTGAGCCCAAAGTTCCTACTTATAAATTTGTGGTAAATTGAATGCACTTGTTGAATCTGAAAGGTTTCACTTTTACAGAGCCAGGTCCAAGTCTTAGGACTCTGTTTATTAATCAGTACAGGAGGGACACCTCTCAAGTCCATACAGTTAAGTTCATCAGTTCTCTTCTAACCTGGTGAAGACATTAAAGGTGACTTTGAGAAGCAGCTTCCATTCCCAAGGGATCTGCATGCCTCTCCTCCGCTGCTTGTCTGAACATGCTTCACTGCCCCATGGAAGTACAAGCTGTGTTTTGTATCCGTCTTCCGTTTCTTCACTGTTCCTTCCTCGTGCTCTGGATCTCCTTGAGGGCAGAGCTGCTCATGCTGCACTGATTTGCACCCTTGTTTTACATCTGCTTGTCAAGCCGCACTGGTTAAGAGGACCAATGGTAACTTACTTCAGCTGCCAGCCTGGCAGACATGAAGTAGTTGTAATCGTTTTCCTTCAAGTTATTGCTTGTCGTTAAATCTCTGTTTTCTTGTATTATGGAAACATCTCACTTAATCTCAGGTCTTTGGTGACCCACTGCTCTGCTCCTCCATTGGAGCAAAACATGAACATCCTAAATCGACACAAAACCCTTTTCATCTGTCAACTTCATACCACCTGAGGATAGGCAGTGAACCATAAGTTCAATATTCACATTCAGGCTCAACCAAACCCAGCAATTATCTCTCATCTATGGAAATCTCATTGAAAATAACTCTTCACCCCATCATCAAGCAAGAATAAGCCTCCATCTTGAACTGTATTCATTCAGCATTCAATTATTATCATTAAAAGCATTTTTTAACTAAACTTGTCTGGTTCTTTCATTAGACTCCAAAGAAAAACCCATCCTTAAATTAAGTAAATTAATCTTGAAATAACAGTTTTGATGTGTGTTAATTGAGTCGGAATCAATTCATCAATTTTTTTTTCTCTGACCAGACCTGTATAAGAAAACTTATTTTCACCCAACTTTATGAATTTGTGCTCACAAACAACACTCCAAGTCACCTTGATGGACCAGCTACTGACTACTTGCTCAAGATGTAATTTGTATTTTATTGTTTTATTCAAGAACCGTTACTCAATAACGCCTATGAGTTTGCAGATGATGTAAAGATATACAGTACTCTAGCTACCTGCTCATCCATTTATGGAAGTGTATACCCAACTTTCATACAAAATGATCTTTTTGTGTTATAAAATGTTTTTACGTTATCTATTGGCATAGAAACAAAACACAAAGACCGATTGTTGCTTACTGTCGTACTTCCAACTAGTTTATGTTTTCAAATTCTCTCCACCCTGAGAGAGCAAGAGTTAGCTTCCTGCCATCTCAATAAAATGAATTCCTGCTGTTATGTAATCCACACAAAGTGAACAGTTGTTTTGTGTCGGAACAAGCAAAAGTTTTTTTTCCCAAGCTGGCCTATTATTGGGTCATGATGCTTCTGTTTTCTGTTGTCGTTCAACTTAAGTCTTTAGATGGAGACTTGCCTAAAAACTACTTATGCTAATGCTTTCCATCCATTAAAACCATCAATGATGCATGAACATATAACATTACCACAGTCGGTCCCATTAATCATCAGCAATCATTCGGTATGATGAACTCCTTGCGAGTAAATGTTGCTTTATCTTTTTCTGTTGACCTCAGGCAGCCAGTCCTGTCAGGTCTGCTGGCATATGAGCTACACACTGGGACTATGTCGTCCCTTTCCACATCCCATGAATAATCCATGACCTGAGAGGCTCCGGGAGCAGAGCTGGGTGCTTCGTGAGAGGCTTCCTCTAAAGCAAACTGTCAAGACAAAGACAACAGTGTCTGCATTTACTCGCCAGAAGGTAGGAGAAGTTGAACAACAACGACTGCAACTGTTTTCCTCAACACACAGCTTTTGTTTCTGCATGAGAGAGCGGATTTAGAGTGGATTGAATTGTTCTCTCTCTTTGTGTCTTAGCAAATGAGGACGTGTTTGTTGGTAAAGGAAGACTACAGGAGCAAAACCAAATACGCTTGGTTAAATTTTACAATGCACACATCAGGTAACAATTACAATGTACAGATTTTTGAGAGGAAATACTTTTCTGAAATGGATGCGGAGCAGTAAACCAGGACCGAGTCTTTTTAGTTGCTGCAGAGTAAAGAATAAAACCTCCAAGTGATGCGATGTTCCAGATATAGTGTCTCTGACAGGGAGACTATAATAGCAGGAGCATCTGCCTCACCTGCTGCAGAACATTCCTCCAGTGACGACTGCCCCATCTTTTATATGTAGTCTGCACCACAGCGGTGCAATTCAGGGAGAACACACCGCCTCTGTGTGGCATAACTCGTAAACTTTGGGACTGTCTTTCTGCCTCCTTCACCGACTTTCCAACACATTTCCTGGTTGTTTGCAAACTGTGTCAGATCATTTAACACCGTCTGTGTTGATTTGTGAAAGGGTTTTTGAATAGCTGCAGCTCCTTCAGGACAGCAGGACAGTCCTGTGTATGTTCAGCTCATAATGACTTTTTAAACACCCTGACACCATATAATTGATGATGGTTGGCTGCCTTATTCAGTAGACGATACATCACGTTTGCAGGACGCCTTTCCAAAATTTCTAAGCAAATTCTGTATATGTAAAAAGATTTCACTGATTTTACTTAAAGCAGAAAAGCAGGAGGCATTTTTACTGTTGTTAAAACAATATTGTGTTACAATATTGTTTTAACATTATCTTTAGCATTTATTGTTTTCATTCAAGTGCATTAACTCAGCTACAGAATAAGGATCTATTAAATGCACTAGTGGTTTTCTAGTGTTTATTTATTTGCTAATGCTTTCAGCTATTATATTGTGTAGAGCTGATATTTCAAAATGTTTAAGCAGCTAAAAATGCATTGTATTTACTTCTCAAGTGAAGAAAATACAATGCATTTGCTTTGATGAGCTTTAGAAACCTCTAATTTAATTTAAATTACTTCAAAACAAAGCAATGGTATTTAGAAACTGTAAATGGTTTTAAATTGCTTTCTATTTGAAGTTTGGTAACCATTTGTCTATTACTACTACATTCATTGTCAATTTAGAAAACTGTGTAAAAAAAGGATTTGTAGATACAGGTTTTCTGATTTTCCCTCTCACTTTGAATGCATTTTACACAGATGGAAAGTTGAAAATCTGATATTTATTGAAGACTCATACTGAGTTGTGTGAATCAGCGAAAGGAAAACACCGGGTGTATAAAATTCTGTCTGATCTAGAGCAGATATAAAACAGAGCTGCAGAACTAAGTGAAATAGATAAGACAAAAGGGGGGAAATCCCAAAACGTGAACAAAAATCTTATACTAAACTACATCTGCCAGCTGGTCATGGCAGACAGTAGAGCTACAATTTAGCAGCAGAGACAATCAGGGACAGTGAATGGTAGAAATTTTATACATGAAGCTAAAAATGAATACTCACAGTACACTGAGCAGTTTTTTACACTGATTGTTGTCAGAAACTGCTCGTGCTTTTGCTTAGCAACACTAAACCACCTTCATACTTTACAAACAACACACGTTGTCTGGTTCAGTCAAACAACATCAGCACTCGTATTATCAGTTTTGACTATACCTCATGGTTGATTGAGAAAATAACTTATATTTAATGTGTGATGACAAGTCTAACGGTTCTGAATTGCTGTGATCTCAACAGTCTCCGTGTTACCCGACACTCAGTCTTCATTATCACTGGACATTAAGCTGAAAAGAACAATGTAACTGCAGATATTCCATGCGGACCAAGTGAGACAATTTCACGCTTGAGACAATGATTGCTTTCAACACTAATGGGAACCAGACAAGATAGTCCCACAGATGTAAATTTCCAAACATTAACTTCTATCACAATGACAGGCTGAAGCCTCAGATGCTTCTGGTCACTTCAGGCTTTGGCCTTGTTTTTACTTTAATGTAAAAGTGGAAAAATACTATGTTGTGTCAATAATTGTAGCTAAAAATATCCCTAACATAACTAAACCTGCTACATATGTATATAAATGAGTTCTGGTAATGAGATTACTCATATACTCATTGGGTCTGCCTTGGGCTTTAAATCTAAACTCTAGAAATGAACAATGTCATGACTCTAAAGGCGAATAAACCAGAGAGAGAGAAAAAAAACACTCACTATGGTTGACAGCATCCACCACCGGTCACAGTTGTGAACTTTTAAAAAGCGGCAGTGTCCTTCAATAAGATCCAACATACTTAGTTTTATCCTCTCCCTCCACCATGACCTCTGTCTTGTTTCTCCATTTGGGGCGACTAAGTGACTTTGTCAAGAAAATGTTAATGAGAACGGCTTTTGCTGAAGTCTGGCCTCAGGTTCCCCTGAGTCTTCACGTTATTTGCCAAGAATAATATGTGGGATTCTCAAAAGTTCTGGTTTCTGCACAATTATGGTCCCTCTGTGACAGGAGTGGAGATGCAGAAATACCTTGCAGAGTAATGAGCTGTTCAGGGACATGAAGTAATGCGGAAATGAGTAGTTCATAGTCAACTGCTTTAACCGTACAGTGACCTTCCTGCACAGAATATGACTTTTACCACAAACGCATACATCAACACACACACATTGACTTACCTTGTGCCGAATCACTGCCTCTGTTCTCAGCCTGTTCCCGTAGCAGTGGATTTCCTCCAGCATTATTTCCCTCCAACAAGTTATTCCACTGAGTGAAGCACGTGCAGCTCCCTTTTAACCTCTGTCTTCCCATTTCTGACGCTGGATCTTCAATATCCTCAAGTTTGAAATAACAGGCGGCTACAAACTGTGTGTTAGCTGTAGTGGCTACGGTCCGTTTTGTCGCATTGATAACAGCAGGAAAATGAAAAAAAAAAAACTAAGCACCTGATGGTACCGGCTAATTAATGGACACAACAAAACTCAGTTGTTGTACTTCGTGGTAAAATTTCAAATCGAAAGCAATTTAAAACCATTTACAATTTCTATATACAGTTGCCTTTATTTTAAGTAATTTAAATGAAATTAGAGGTTTCTAAAGCTCAACAAAGCAAATGCATTCTATTTTCTTAACTTGGGAAGAGACATTCAGCTGCTTCAAAAGCTCGTAGATATTTTAACTTTTGTGTCTTGTTCATGGCACAGCTCTTGCAGTTATGGTTAAAAACAATAGGAGCAAGCGGGACCCAGAATGGACCTTACCCCAGCGACCGCGTTTCATTGGCTAATGCCCATTTTACGGCACAGCTCAGCTATCACGTGCGTTACCGTCTCACAAACCCATGCTAATGTACATTGTGGACTAGCAGACCGACAGAAAGTTTTTGCAGGACTCGTAAAAAATGATTCTCCTCTGTCAGTGGGGTATCTGTCAGGTATCCTGATCGTATTTGTGATACTAAAATTCACAGATTTCCAAAATCTGAAATGGAATGCCTTGCTTTGATCAAAGCTTGTGCAGACCGCATTTTCAGGTGCGCACTCTAAGATATTGGGATCAATGATAGTACTTCTAAATAAAGAAGTGAACCTCCAGGGGTTCATAGCAAGTCCTGTCCAACCTCTGTGGCTTCGTAGCGAGTCCTGATGGTCTCTGGGCTGACCTTTAGGGCTTCATAGCGGGTCCTGTCCGTCTCCCGGCCTACATCCGTGGCTTGGTGGCAAGTTCTGTTGGTCTCCAGGTTGACCTCTAGGGTTCATAGCGCATCCTTTTGGTCTCTAGGCTGACCTCTAGGGTTCACAGCGAGTCTTGTTGGTTTCTAGGATGACCTCCTGGGCTTCATAGCGAGTTCCGTTGGTCTCCTGTCCGACCTCCAGAGCTTCATACCGAGTCCTGTTGGTCTCCTGTCCTATCAGAAAGGGCTTTTTAGTGAGTCCTGTGGGTCTCCTGGCTGACTTCCAGGGCTTCATAGCAAGTCCTATTGGTCTCCACGCTGACCTCCAGGACTTCATAGTGAGTCCTGCTGGTGTCCCAACCTGCTTCCAGGGCTTTGTAGCAAGTCCTTTTGGTCTCCTGTCCTGTTAACAGAGGTGGGATCACTGTTTTGCAAGTCCGAGTCAAGTCTCAAGGCTTTGTCCTCAAGTTCGAGTCAAGTCTCAAGTCAAGACAGCAAATGTCGAGTCAAGTCGATATTTGCTTCAAGGCATTTCGAGTCGTTTTTGTTAATCATGTCCCAATTATGCTAATGTAAATAATAGACCAAATGTTCTTAAAATCAAACACACTGATACACTCATTGGAAATAAAGCCCGGTTTTGAATTTGGAAAATAAATATGCGTCAGTCCAAGTGGGGTTAAATTTACAGCTAACTTCACATCTCAGTATTGGTAAAAACATGTTGCGTGAATCGAATGTACAAGCTCTGTTAGAGCCGCTAAAGTGAGGAGCTAGTTGTTGCTCTGCAGCACTAACAAAAAACTCTCCAGTAAATACTTAAACCAAAAGACATGTAACAAATTGTATTTACTTTCACTGCTCAATAGGTAGGGGCTGCACAGTGGCACAGTTGGTAGAGCTGTTGCCTTGCAGGAATAAGGTTCTGGGTTCAATTCCCAGCCCTAGTCTTTCTGCATGGTGTTTGCATGTTCTCCCTGTGCATGCATGGGTTTTCTCTGGGTACTCCGGTTTCCTCCCACAGTCCAAAAACATGACAGTCAGGTTAATTGGCCTGTCCAAATTGCCCCTAGGTGTGTGTGTGTGCATGGTTGTCTGTCTTGTGTGTCTCTGTGTTGCCCTGCAACAGACTAGCAACCTATCCAGGGTGAACCCCTGGAGCGTTAGCTGGAGATGGGCACCAGCACCCGTCCCGACCCACCAAGGGACAAGGGTGTAGAGAAAATGGATGGATGCTCAATAGGTAGAAATACATTGACAATAAAAATCCGACTTCTGTTCACCATTTCATTACTTTGGCTGAATCATGATAAACTGCCACCTTAACAAAACTGCTACATTGCTTTAATAGACTTAGCTCCATTTTCTGTCGAAGGTAGACAATATAATATTTAGCTCTCCAACTCTTACTTTAATAAGCAGAGTTTGAAACAGAAGCAGCTGAGCAATAGCTTCTATCAGCTGGCAGTAAAAAAAAAAAGTATGCCTTTATTTCTTATCATCTTCTTATCCTTCAATAATGAGATCGGGTGAATCCCGCCTCTCGCCCGGAACTTTAGCTGGAGATAGGCACCAGCAGCACCCCCCCAACCCCACTAAGGGACAAGGGTGTAAGGAAAATGGATGGATGGACTAAACATAGCATACAGAGAAGCGGTATCACCAACGTAACCCAGAGTTGCTAACATGACATTAGCTAGTCAGTTTTCTCATAGTAAAAGGAAAGTACCGCTTACCTCTTTGTGGAACTTCAAATACCGAACAGTTGGAAGTTGCATCTCCATTTGAGATTCTGGTCTTGCAGGTTTTGCATGTTTCACTCCGTTTTTAGTTGGATACTAAATGACTGATGTACCCAAAAAGAAATTGATCACAAGAGCATATCTGCTTTGATAGATTTTTTGTTTCGTTTTTTTCCACGTTGTCATTTTTAAATCCTGTTAATTTGATTGGCTGTGCTGCAGCTTAAGCACACATACATACGGAGAGCGGAAAAACAAGAGAGACGGTCTGCGCCTATTAATACGGAACCAGTTAAATGAATAAATGGGGAACCTTTATAAATACTGTGTTTTAAATTTTAAGACTTTGGGTAAAATTTCAAGTCAAGTCAAGTCCCAAGCCAATGGCATGCAAGTATTTGACAAGCACAAGTCTTTGACAATTTTTTAAAGTCAAGTCTCAAGTCGTGATTTTAATGACTTGAGTCCCCCCCTCTGCTTTTGCCATGTTGCTACATACACAGCAGTACTTGTTTTGTACTGTAAAAACTACCTGCTTAGAAAATTAGCTTTAAAAGAAATGATAAGAGGAGATTAGTTGAGATTAATTACTTGAATATTCCATTTGACTGCTCATTTGACATGATAACACATGATTCATTTTTTAAGAAATAATTGCCTAAATTATTTTGGGTCCATTGGATATTTGGTACAACTCACAGCACACAAACTGAGTGAGTAATTAGCAGATGAGAAAGACCAAAAAAAAAAGATCAACTTCAGTTTTAATTACGTGCACCATACTGAATATCGGTGGGCTTATTACTGCTCTAGGATACCAGAGCGGCCTCCACTGAAAGTTTTAATCTTAAAAGCTGGAGACAAAAATCTGTGCCTGTAAGAGAGAAAACAAAAGCAGAAAACCATTTTTAAAAAATAATTTCACTACAAGTTTCAGGGGTTTACCTTGTTTCCTCTGTATTCAAAGTGAAGGTTTACCCAAATAGTCTCTCATATAGAGAATTTCAGCTCTATATGCTTAATCCAGCAGCTACACCAGGAAGTCTGCATCTCTACCCCCAACTCGCCTGACTAGAGTCTGGAATATTATATTACATCTGCCAGGGTAAACAGCAGAAAAATCCAACCCATAATTAAAAAAAAACTCAAGAAGTGGGATATGATTAAAAATGCATGTAGTTAATTAGAAGGATTTACATTTATTAATTAATCAAGTTTTATCTCATAGCAGTAATAGAAAAAGTAGCAATATATATTCCACATCAAATTAACATTGACCCTGAATCTGTTTCATGACCTTTGCCCATTATGTCAACTAAAAGAATAACCATAGACTTAAAGTAATGCATACTCTTGATGTTGACTTAATTAATGGAAATTGCAGTATTAAATTAGAGAATACATGTTGTCACTTTTTTTTTAGTCTTTTGACCAGTTCTCTGTGTAATATGACAGCATAACAGAATTAATAGAAAACTTTAAATGAAATAAAAAACTTTAGCAACTTCTGGATTGTATTTATAACATAAAAGGAAGAATTATAAGAATAAGTATAAATTAAGCAGTCTCTAAATTCAGCAATTTTCAAGTCAACATGCTTATTGCATAGAATATCAACTCACTCTTGATGTGGTATGACATCACATTTTAGCAGTTTTTAAGCTTTTTAAACCTTGATGTATCTTCAGACCAGTACATGTGATACATCGGTTAATCTTACAAGATAAGAAAAGCAATATCAATTAAGAGCTATTTTTATTGCACATGAATATGTAAACTCAACTGTAGCACATAAAGGATCTCACTTTGACTCATTCAAACATATGACAGTGCTACTGTGCCTTGCTGACATGAATGTTGGGAAATTGCATTACTTGACATAAATGCCCTGGAGGAACTTAAATGCAGAGCAATAAAGCTCAGCTAGGAGCCTGTGCATCGGTGATCTTAAAATAATGAAATAAAAATAAGGATGGCTGATGTGTTTGTTTGGGAGCCCTGGGGAAGTCAGGTGTTAAAAATATCGAGAACTGTTATTTGAGGTTTGAATATAACCAGACAAACCTCTAAATATCACACTGGGAGAATCAAGAGTCTGAGGGACAAACACATCAGATAAACAGATTCGATCTTATGCGATCCTTCTTGTACGGATAATGCACTATCAAATAACACCGTGTGCCAAATTGAGGAGCGGTGGCTTTCTATAATCCCATGAGATTGGCTTTAACCACAGGTCAATCTGGAGGGACATAATATCTAATCCAAGGTCACTTTTTTCCACGCGTGTCTGTTCAAACTCATCATGTTAGGTAGTGTTCCCATTTTAGAAATCACTAGAATGTCATAAGTTAAATTGGAGCTTGACCAAGGTACATACAAAGCCATGAGTAAAGTACTTCCTTCCATAAAGAGCCACACTAACCTGTCCATGTATGGAAATGCCGTTTTTCCCTATATACTTAAAAAGTGGCTGTGACCTTTGGTGACAATGACGGCCATCAGCCATTTGTGATGAGTGGCAATGAGTGGATGTTTGTCTTGCTGTTTCACTTAAGCCACATTAAAGGGTTTTCAAACATTATTAGCTTGTCTAGGACCAAGACATCGCAATTATGTTTAAGTTCAGACTTAAACTTAAACATAATGCTATGCTACTTCAGTACCAGCATTTATACTGGGAGTTGTATTTGTTGGCCTGATGTGGATTATTGTCCTCCTCCCTGACTCAAGTGTATTTCAGCTGATGGCTAGACTCTATCTTTCAGGATTTTCAACCCTGGTGCAGAATTAATTATTTTATTAATTTACAATTAGTTCAGTTGTATGATAGGCTTTTGTGTTCCTTTTGATCAAAAGGGGTTTTTAGTCTGATCTTCTTGGCGAATCTTGAACACCAATCCTAACTCAAGCAGGTCGGGTCAGTGCAGTGCAGTGCTTGCCCCGAGCACAGTCTGGTATTAGTATTTTCTGCTTTGGTTGTGATTTCCTGGATGACTATTTGATGCAAGCAACGCAGTAACCCCAAGGTTTGCCAGTGCTCCATGTTTTCTCTGTTTTTAGGTAATGGTTTTTACTGTGGTGTGCTGAAGTCCCAAAGCCTAAGAAATTACTTTCTTCTACCCATTTCTAGACAGATTCTGTTTAAGTGGTTTCACTAAGTTTAGTTCTCAGCTTTCCAAATAAACAAATAAGTGAACATTTTATGCACTGAAACATTTCACTGTAGAAAAAATTGTTAAATTGGAATAAATCGGTCATTCCTGCCTGGAGAACTTTCCTTCTGTCACAACCCACTTTCCTGTCCAGTAACGGCCAAATAAAGGCCCACAGAGCTAAGAAACAAAGGTCAAAGTGGACGACATATTAATGCCAAGAATTTGATTAATTGTTTCCTCATCCATAAACTGCAGCTTCAGAATATCCTGTCAATAGTGAAATACAACCTTCAGACTGAATTAATTCCTATGAGTGTGTTCAATATAATCAGACCTTAAGGACGTGTGACATGCAAACCTTCCCTCATTCTAATATCTTTTTTTTAAACAGTAGAACCATTTTAACCATAAATTTACTCCTAACAGGAACATGCTGTTGCTGAAGGATCTGTGTAATAAAAATGCTAATAGGAATCCATTACATTAACCTTTGCTTTCTCTTAGCTTGCTCTTTAAATGCTTTATGACTATTTTTCAGTCTTCAAGCTGTGATGCTATTGAATATATATGTATATAAATTTATTGTTCAATTTTATATCTGTAAAATAAGTAATTTTACAGGTATAAAATTATTTATACATATATAAATAATATTATTTATATATTATTTATGTCAAAATAATAATTTTATACATATCTTACTGTAATGATTTGAGATGTTGTATGAAGTCCCTCCTTTATTAGAAAGGTGCGTAAAAAGATTGTGCCAGTGGAAATAATGGCATTTCTAATACAAAATGACATCTTGTAAGTAATTTCAGTCAGGCTTTAGATCCAGCTGCAGCACTGGAGCTGCTCCCTCCAAAGTAATTAGCGACCTCAGCCAAAATGTTGCTCAAAATTAAATTATTGTTCTATATCCTATAGCAGCTATATTTGATAAAATAGACTAGACTATAATATTTTGATCGGTTGTCTTCTTGTAAACATATATTAACCTTTTAACTGTCATGGACCCATTGACTTACACATAAGTGTTTTGAGGTGACAGTTAAGGGAAGACAGATTTATTTCATCTTCTGAGGAATATGATCTGTCAGCAGCTCTGGTACATTACAATTCTTACTATACTGCAGGTCATAAACAAACACAATGTGGTCCATAAACGATTTAGCAAAAAAAAGGAGTAAAGTCCAAAGCTGGGCGATGTTACAAACATTTAAATAACAATGGGGACTATCTGTTGTGCTTTACAAATCAGTCCACAGTTTTGTAAGCAGCGATTGACCGAGCTAAAAGAAATTCAGGAAGAAAAACCTTTGAGCTTCTCCAAAAGACTTGAGTGGAACACAGGTTCACCTTCTCGACCTTCTCACACTCGCAATAAATTGCTTTAGCTCAAAGCACATTGATGTTATGGAACGGCCCAGTTACAGTTCAAACCTAAATCTAGTTCAGAAACTGTGACAGTGCTTCCTATTTCTTGCCCACACACTCTCTCCATCAAATCTGACTGAAATTTAGCAAAGGAGAAAGGGAAAAATATCAGAGCGCATTTTTGAAAGCTGGTCGAAACGCCTCGAAACACTTGCAGCTGTAACCGATGCTGACAGTGGTACTACATCGGCTTTGCAAAGCACACTGCAGATTTTTATGTTTTTTTTTATCAGTAAAGAAGATTGAAATCCATGAATAATTTTCTGTCTTTCAATCAAAACATATATTTCTGATGATGCTTTGCGCAACTCCAGATAAAATTACTTCTATGTAAACAAACAAAACAGCTTCAATGGTCAGAGCTGACTATATATTTTTTTCTCTCTGCGGCTTCTTCAATACTTCTTTTAACAAATCAAACAGCCATACCTTCAAAAATTGGGACTCCAAATCTAAACGATATGGACGGCTTGCACAACTCGGAGTGCACATCTCCAAAAACACTCGGCAATAATACAAACAGTAACTGTACTGTGTGCCTCTCGCTCTCAGCACAGAAGAGGGTCCAGCACCTCGCGCTCAAACAGCGACAACCAGCTGATGAAACAGCCGCGTTCATAAACACTTCATTGGGCTCTCCATCATTTTCCGCCGTTTATTGCTGTCTCGGTTTAATTTATACGCGCTCTCGTTTAATAAATGGGCACTGAACTTTCACAAATTAATCTACTTGGCAGATAAAAGGGAGTCGCAGCATAACAAATCACAATGCCACCCACAAAGCAGAGACGCAAACATATGGGGAAAATAGCCTGAAAATTTTTAGAATGAGACAGAGATGCGCTGCTGAAAAGAGCAACAGAGCCTCCCTAGAGAGAGAGGCAACATGGCTGCTGTGGCTCTAATTCAATAGATGACTCAGTTCCTGTGAAAACATGAGCTTTTTGTTGGCCAACAATGGTAATGATGGCTCTACTCTACTCGTGTGAATAGTGCGGTTCTTCTATTGTTGTGCAAGTGCCTTGGGTAGAGCGAGGTGTGGAGCACTGGGAATGTAGTCTAATCTGGGCGCTGTTGAATATGCAGATGAATGAAGTTGTTTTTTGATGAAGTCTATATTCCAGTACGGCTCTTGTTAAAAACCGAAAGCAATAACAGGCTTTTCCAGACGTAACTTTGTGGAGTGGACTTTTAAAATTTAAACTATCAATGCTTACTATCAATTTATGGCAGATACTGTGGGCTGGCGAGTAGTGTAAATATCTGCACACAAAAAAGCAAGAGCAGGACAGGAAGGAAAACAGGAAACATAAATGGAAAAACTGAAGGAATGAAGAAAGAAATGACACGGGAAGGAAAGGTAGAGGGACTGCGTAAGGAAGGAAGCAACGGCTCTTGATTTATTGATAAGCAGAAAGTGTGACCACGTTAGCAGCATTTTTGCCAGTCTAAGTTATGTTGATTTGGTAAAACACAGGAACTCTTACAGTTTGTCCGTCAAAGTCCACACCTCGACCTGACAGAAATGCTTTGGTGGGACTTTACCTAGCAGAGAAGCTGATATCTGCAGACTTTACTGAGCTGAGGCAACTTTGGGAAGAAAAGTGAAACAAAGTCTCTTCCCAAAACTGAAAGACACACAGTCATTGATATTTTTTGTTTAAAAACCAATTATAAAATTGAGTGGCGAATGAAACTGAGCTCTTCTTTTCTTTGAGTTTGAACACATGCCGTTAGCTTCTGTCGCTAACAGACTTGTGATTAACACAACTATTAGTAAATAAATACCCTTAGTTTTTCTTTCTTACAGGCAGCAAATTTTTTTAAACTTTAATGGCCAGATCTGAATCTCCAACATTAAGAATAATTGTTGGAAATTGTGAATATAAGTGGAATATAAGCATATTTTCTGTGAATTACAGCATTTTTCTACATGTAACTGAGGAGGATTATGGATTATTAAAAAAGCCTAAAAATTGTGTGAATGTCGGTCTTAGCAACATCAACATGATAAATATGTAGATATTTAAGTAGTCTGTACCTTTCCCAAAGCAATAAAGAGGACAGAACAGGTTTAAAATCTATCCATACATGGCAGTTATGTATTTAAATGTGAATATGCACATTATAGTTCACATCTGAGAAACCGTAGCACATTTTCTAAAAAAACAAACAAAAAAAAACAGATATTAAATATGGTGGAAATATGACAGGATTTGTTTTTTTTATTGAAAAACATTTGTTAATGTCAGTTTTATGTAGGACATCTAGCATGAAGATTTTCTTTTCATGTAATACAGCAAAAGATCATTCTAAAATATTTCATATCCATACGGGTCATGATTATGTTATTTGAACACTAGAAAACGGCGTGTTTCACATTATTGCTTCAGTAGGATTGTAGTGGCCTCCTGTCTGTTGAAGCTGTCATCTCGTACCAAGTTAAAGGAGACCTGCAACGACTGTTCTTTTTTCACAAAAGACTCTGATGCAACGTTCCCCTTAAACATCCTTGGAAGACAAGATTACACCTGGTTTTCATCTGTAGGTCTTTTAGAAGCTCAGCTGGAAATATGACAGGATGTTTCACTTTTTAGTTCTTTCCATAGAAGAACTAAAACGCACGAGTGCCTTGCTGGGTTACAGAGGGATGCATCACATATGAGATGGAGAAAAATGACAGTAGATTGCTGGGAACATCTCTTGCTAATGCTACAAATGTACAGAAAACCCCACAAGCACAAAGAAGATATGCAGAAGCACAAACATGTGCTAATGAAAGTCCCATGGATGATATTTGAGACATGCTAACAGATTTAACAAGCATTAAGAAACATTTATGAAAAGTATTAAGACTATCCATGAAATTAGAGTCTTAACATAGCAGGCAATTTTATCATGAGCAAAAACTTATTGTATTACGTTAACAGCCACAATAAAAAGCATTGCTTTGTCTATTAAACCCAAAAGTCTGAGCTTTACTGTTGTGCGGCATTTTGTCTGTGATTTAATATGTCACCACAGTAGCAACCCGCAGCACAGTAAGTGAATAAATTATTCACCTTGCTTTGTAGAAAACACAGTTCACAGCTTGGAGGAAATAGAAAAGCACATTAAGCTTTTGTCAGCATGAGTTTTTATTTTCACTCTGACGGACAACTGACATTTTACATATTGAAATGTATCTCCTGACTAGTATAAGAAACATACATAACACAAGAAATACACTGTAGAGCACGTCTTGATGTACCAGTCCATCTACATTCCTGTCTTCAAATGAACACGATCCAAGAGACAAGTGACTGAAGATGGCTTCCTCTGGGACTGAGCCCTTAAAAAGGTTGAGAACGCTGTCATCTGGTGAGAGGGTGAACTAGAGTCGCTGCTTATCCTCGCTGAATTGAGTGATTTCTACTAATGATGCCGAGATGAAACGCTGTGAAGAACCGACGTTGTCCATGTTGCTGATCCATTCACGAACCAAAACCTTTACGATGCTTTACATTAATTTCAAAACAGGGAGAGTGATTACAATTTAAAGAGTCACACTTTGGGTGTGCAACTCTTTAAACTGAGCAAATAAATGAATGATGTCTCTGATGCTAATACATAAACTCTTGACTGTGATCTCATTTCTGTCCCCATTTTCCAGTGACTGGATCAAAGAGAAACATGAAAACATTCAGGATGGAGAAAGCTGTGGTGTGAATATGCATGTCTTACTTTGTAACCATGTCAGTAGAGAGAACATTGTATTTATTTTTGCTTAAAATTGTAGACTTTTCCACTGACCTGAGGCCTCAGGCATTTTCTCTGTTTTGAGATGTTTTTGCCTGCTTTAGAAAACACCCGTTCACAGATGTAGCCATGAAAAGCTACAGCAAGTTTATACAAGTTGGGATAAAC
>CAEGAF010028992.1:0-41228 GCA_903067075.1 Micropoecilia bifurca | reverse complement strand
AGTTGTGCACTCGTAACCGGATTTGTGTGTAAATGCAGTTTTGTGTGTGCGTAACAGGTGATTTGTGTGTACTTTTTGAACATGTAGGCGTAGGAGAAGGTTTATTTTATTTTTAAGTTTTACAAATCGAGTATTACGCACGCACAAATCTTTTTATGCACACACAAATCTTTTTACGGACGCACAAATCCTGTTACGCATGCACAAATCTTTTTACGCACGCACAAATCCTTTTGAGACTATTTTCACTCCATAGTTTTTGTTTTACTTTCCTATTCTGACATCTTTTTACCATAAACTGAAAAATAAGATATGTTATATCTATCTATCTAAATGTATAATTTCAGATCGGAAACTTGACCGAACACACCCAAGCTTCATCCCCCGAGACAGGTAAGCTGTGAAACAAAGCTGTTTTTTTTATTTACATCTGGCAACATCTGGTAAAACAGTGACACTGTTTAAAAATGTGTAACAACAAATCGCTATGTAAATGAGAATAAAGAATATATTTCAAAGATAAAATATTTCGCTAAACATATGGATTTTATGAACTAAAATGTTTGCATTAAAGTCCATATAACCACAGACTTTGTAAATAAAACAAAACATTTCATACACAGTGGCTATCTAACAAATCTCATGTGACCTTTAGGGAAGATGACCGTATTTCCAGCCACCAGACTGTCATTATAATGGAGGAAGACCCTGCTGTGCTTGAATCAGCAACTTATCTGTTTGAGAGGAATCCATATTCCTCCACTTTGATGAAGTACCACAAGGGGGCAGTGCATATGCTAAGAGGTGGTCATTTGATTAAAATCAGAAGTTATGATATTGTACTTGTTGGCCATGGTAGAGAGGCTTCCACAGGAGAACTCTACTTGGCTGGTTATGGTGCAGAGGAAGTTGCCAGATTGGTATCCAGCCTGAAGACAGATACCCTCATTGATACCATTGGTACCATCAGTCTAATCAGCTGCAACCTTGGAAATAATCAGAGCTTTGCCCTGAAGCTGCTCCAAGCTCTCCGATCTCTGAATGTGACAACAAAACTGCACCTACACAAAACACTCATATCAGTCTCCTCTGATGGGGGGATAATGAGCGGACGAGGGGGTGTCTGGAGGTCCCATGACTACAGCAGTAGAGTCATTGCTGAACTCAACCCAACAAGTGACCTGTTGACAAGGCAAATATTTGGCTGTGCAGGTTCAGTATTTCCAGACTATAAAGGAAACGTTCTGTATTTTAAAAGTCTAGAGTGGCCAAGATATCCTCAAATGTTCGTCCCAATGAAGCTGCGCAAAAAGTACCCATCTATTGATTGCTTGGAGGGGCTCACTTGGAGTTTGTTCTTTGAAGAAAATGAAAAAAGACGCGCTCCAGATTATATCCCCAACAACGACCACCTAAAAGCTGTTTGGCTTGAAGTGACAGACGAGAACAGCATTGTCCTTAAACATATCTCCAACATACAGGACCTTCTTGTGGAGATCCGCTACAGTGCTAGAGAGGAAGTGACCTCAGAACAGTATTATGTTCTAAATGACTGCATTTATAAAATACATGGTAAAAACTTGAGCACAAGTCTGGTAGGAAAGTTCATGAGGATTGACAATGAAGCTGAAATTGAACTATTTCGTCAGACTTTTGGTGACCAGCAAGGGGAATCTTCCCTGCTGGAGCTGCAGCAAGGCCTTAAAGCATCCACATTTTCTGACTTCTGCCGGCAGACATTTCAGTTCCAGCAGTGTACCTACAACTGTGAAAGGTGGGGGCGTTACTTCATGGCAGCAGTTTTCTCTGCATCAGTACGCAACTTCCGAACCTTCTCCCTTTTTCTGATGAGTGTTATTGGCTGTGAAGTGGGACACACTCGAGGTACTGACAGTACCCTGTGCACAGCGTTTGTCGGCGATGACCACCCCATGATTACTGATCAGCCTTGGCCTGACCACCTGAAGCGAGGATTCTATGGCTGCACTGTTGACAACTATGAAATGGCACCACAGAACAGACAAATTTGGCTGGATCAAGTTGTTGCGAAGGAAAATGCTCTGTACATTAAATCAAAGCAAATGATGGATGCTGTTAATCACAATGACCAAACTGAGTTGGAAATCTTTGGCAAGATTAAAGTCATGAACAAGTATGTGTTTTCATCTTATCTGGAGTACTTTCGTGGTACACCTGAAGGGAAGAAACTCAAGAGAGGATGCACTCCCATGCATCTGCATTAAATACACTTTTATCATTAAACTTTTATTATATCTTCCTAATTCATAGCAGATTAGTTGATAACATAAATATTATGACATGTTTGTCACAGGCTTTGGATTTATTCTACTGCAGTCTTTAAAGAATAAACACTGGCAATAAAGTTTTGTTTTGATCATTGTTTGGATGCAAGTACTTTTGTTTATTAAAATTAATTATCCTGGTTTAATAAAGACATTAGTGCATTAAAATCATAAAAATAAACAGGAACTGCATAAAAGGAGAAGCATGACATGATGTTCTTGAGGAACCAGAAAGGAGTGGAAGCAGGAGAGGTGTGTAAGTACTAGATGGACTATTGATGCCCTCTCTATCTGCTAGTCATTGCAGGTGTGATGAGAGAGAACAGAAGGCAAACTGAGGAGAGAGAGAGAGAAAAACAAAGAAATGAGGGAGAGCACACAAATGGAAACTAAAAAATGAATCTAACTGTAATAATGAATAACTTAGCAGAAGGAATGAATTAACAAACTAGAAATGCACAGAAGTAAAACAGAAAGTCTGATATAATCACAATAAGAACAGATAAAAAAATCAAAACTAAGAACCCAGAAAACCCAAAACAAGCCAGGATCCTGACACTTGTGCACTTTGGTTGCACCCAGTACATGCAGTAGGCCAGACACTCATGCTCTCTGCTGGGGATAAAACTCCTCATTGTAGTGCAGTGGAAAGCTTTAGAAATAGCTTCATAATGACTTATAGACTGATACATAGAAATTACTTTATTTTTTGCATTGCAGCTGTTTTTTAATTTCTTCAGACTGGGGAATGAGGGGCTGATTTCTCAGGAACCACAAACATGGAAATTTGATAGCTGAACCCACTACCAGCTTCTCTGCTGGAAGAAGCAGAGCTGAAGTCACATATTCATCAGACAGAGAAACTCTGGTGGGGAATGGTGATGCAGGACCATAGGTCAACCCTGTGTCTGCTGAGACGACCTAGTAAAGTGTCCAGGGTGGAACAGCAAGCAGAGGCTGAAGAAAGCCGACTGAGGGCAGGAATAACTACTGATGAGGTACAGAATAAAAAGAGGAACCTCTGACTAAAGTATTAGATACATTATTCTGCTTGTTCACATTGCTTGACAGATAAGCTCCTCTAAATTTAAAATTTGGCAAAATTCTGGCACATGAAGGAAATTTCAGCTGGTAAGAGGCAGGCTAAAAAGTTGAAGTAGTAGTATTAAAAATATCTGGTACATTTTTTGCTCTTATTTTGTCACACATTGCTCATGATATGGCAATGAAACTGCCACAGTGGAATCCCCCTGGCACCCATTCAGCAGGCTGGGGTGTGGCCACAGAGAAGGACTTTTCTGTTTTCATTGTTCTACCACAAGAATTTTAACCCCACCTTGGTTTTGTCAAAACCCAGATACTAGACGCCAACATCAGTCTGGTTAACTTATTTTGTAACTTACAGAACATGTCATATATATATATATATATATATATCAAAAAAGAAAAAAAAAAAAAAAAAAAAAAAAAAAAATTTAAAATTAAAAAAAACAACAAAAAATTATATATAAAAAAAAAAATATATAAAAACATATTTTTATTTAATTTTTTTTTTTTTTTGATTGATTGATTGAAGGACCATGGTATTTGTACAACAAATCTTAAAACTATTAGAAATGCCTGTTCATTCGAAATCTAATGAAGTAGAGTGTGAGTTTACTGGTCGGACAGCAGAGAATTCCCAAAAAATGGATTTTATACAGGTGAATGAAAAGTCAATTCATAAGAAGTTGAACTAAAATATTTTTATTTTTAAATCAAGATGGATTTCAATTTGTGTGGTTAGATATGTTAACATTTATGATAAAACACTATAACAATAACATAATTTTCAGTTTATTTAATGTAACAAAATGACATTATTGTGTTATCTGTCAATGTTTATCTTGAGCATGATGGGCTAACTGGCAGATGCACATGTTTTTTCTTCAGATTGTTCACCTCCAGCAGATGAACAACATAACAATCTGGGGATTATTAAAATATTGTTTAATTAAGTATACTTTCCAGTTGTACTTTATCTAAAAAAATGCGACTTCATGACAGTGACAGGTGAATGATAATTACAACATGATTACATGATTTTATAACAAACCCCTTCCTTGTTCAGGGTCGGAAACCAAATGTTGGAAATAATATTGGACGTTTGTTATATTGCTTAAAATGTAAGAGATAGATTTATTTGTAACTCCAGACGGGAAAGCTTGCTGACGAGCTGAAAGCCTGCCCTTCACAGGAGGATGCAGTTGCAAGATGAACCTGCCTGGCTGAGGAGGTTATGCTGGTTGGAGGCGACTGACTCGATTAAGCTCCAGAAGTGTTTGAAAGAGATGCCCTCTCCATCTGCTACACCCATCTTCCGCATAACCTCTCCCAGTCCCTGTTCTGTGTTGATCCCCTGTATGAACAGAACAAAATGAAGATTTCATTATTAAGCCATCAGTCAGAGATTTGCAGCGTAAAAGCAAAGTCCAGTATGCTTTTTCTTCAGCAGTGGAGTCTTATTCAATCACACTAAGGAAGCTGCTAATACTTTCAGAAGCTCTTCAGAGGTTCAGAACCTTTGACTTTTGGGTAAAATTTCTGCATATTCTTTCAACTTAAAGCACTTTGGTTTTTCATAATTCTTCTTTCCTATTATCTTAATAGTGACAAACATTTTTACAGATCATTAGTTAGGACAAAATCAGCCATACTAAGCAGGATAGCCGGTGTATCGGCTCTCTATGCCTATCTCATAAGCTTTCATGTGTCCAATAATTATAACCTATGTCATTACACCTTCTCACACATCACTTCATTTCTAGACTAATTTGTGTGGATTTCTTATATGTGTAGATCACTCGGGTTGTTCCTGACATTTGGTGAGAAATGTCACTAATGTTTTTATCATCCTTGCTGTGTGTGTCTTTGACAGCAGGATAACAGAACAAACCAAGAGAAACAGAAAGAATATTTTCTGTTTGCATATAGTTTTAAAGGCCTGGCCTTCATGTAGATGGTTCTCTGTCATTATCAACATCAAAATGAATGCATACTGTTAAAATGATTCAAGAGGAACACATAAAGTTCTAAATTATGTTTCTGGATTCTCCAGACTTGGTCCTGTGGGAAAGTCCTACTAAGCCTGACTGCCCTGCTGCAGCTTCCAGGATTCAGGATGAGTCCAGAATCTGCTACCGACAGCTTGGAACCAGATTCCACAGAACACATTCAGAGGTTCAGTGTGGTTTAATAAGTCAATGTTTTTTAAGAACCAAAAAGGGGCCTGCTTAATGCCAATATTATGATAAAATGGTGTTTGTAAAGATTTTCAAAAACTGACTAAATAAATCAAGTTAACCATAATGTTCCTGTTCCTACAAATATCAGGTTTCAGTGGATGTAAACGTTAGCAAAGCTGACTATTCTTAAATTTGGCCGTTAAAATTGTTTAATACAAAACCCTTTTGTTTCATTCACTACATGGATGTTTCATTTAGACATTCATGTAGTGGTACTCATCACTAAAAGGTTTAATTTAAAAACCACTGGACATAAAACTATTTAACTAAAATGTAGCTTCCTTCACTTCTTCCTGTTTAAAATACGGCAACATAATATGTTTATCTATATGGCTTATTTAAAACTAACAAGAGTTAACCGATGTACTTCAACAATACAATTATCATAAAATAGCAAATGTTTTTACTGATGTAAATTCAGGTACAAGTTTATCTTGCAGTGTATTAGTAGGGATGCTCAATATCGGCCAACATTAGTCATCTGAACGTATCAGTATCAATAAAACTGGACCAATATTAACAATCAATATTTATTTCCATCTTGTTGCTGCTTGTTTCTGGAGAGAAGGTGGAGGAGGTTGGTCATGTGATATTTGTCTGGTCATGTAACAAGTGGTGCAGCGAAGGATTGTGGGAAGTTTAGCTGAAGCTACTTAACATCAGAAGTGTGTCCATCTTTTCTTGTACTATATTAGCTATAGCGCAAAAATATATATAATATTGGTTATAGCCCTTTGCAGATTGATACTGGATATTGATATCAGCAAAATCCAATATAGTTTCTCATTGTGCATCCCTGCTAATTAGAGTTTAGAGGGGTAATTATAGTTACAGTATCAATATAGCCAATCACAAAGAGCTGACTGGGCTCAGTATTTGGTGATGTGCTCTGCTACCAACTGTTATATATTCCTGTACTACATATAACTGCATACTATCAGTATGTTGCCTGATGGGCACTAATTAGCCTTACAGGCTACAACAATGTACACTTGTGGCTGTGAATCATTTACCGTAGTGGAGACAAATTTCCACTACGTTGAGTGATTTGCTTAAAGCTAATGTGAATACTAAAGTATGGAGACTGTGACATGTTTGACACATTTTCCTAATATTGTGCTGCCTTAGTTATAATACCTTACAATAATGAAAGAGAATTTATTCTCTCTCATTAAGAGAATAATTTCTGGAGTTTTTTTATCTGTATTGAATGTTCAAATCAAAGAGAGAATACGTTTAAAATGAACTAAGTTCCCACTTGTCTAAGAAAACGGAAGATTAAAGAGTGTGTCTGTGTCGTCATTGTTTCTGTTTGCTGCTGACTCTACTAAGCCTTTGTGTGAGCTGAGTAAGGTGAGGCGGGTGGCCACACCCAGGTGTTAGTCAAAAGCAGTTCTGACGCACAGAGAGGCACATGCACTCTAAGGGCAGTTTTACCTTCACCAGATTTGGCATGTTGGAGGACAAAAGACCTTTGAACTCTTCTGTTTTCAGTGTTGGACTGTTGTCTGCTGAAGCTGAGTGAAACTGGGTGACCAGAGTGTTAATGGCTTTCTCCAACTCAGAATACTAAACAGGAAAAGAGATAAAATGAAAAGATTAATTATGTTTAGCTTTAATAACAACTTGTAAGTGAACAGTAAGTATTGATACATTAACTCAAAACCCTTAAAGTGTCTTTAAAATAGATAGATTTTACTTTCTTTAAATATTCATCACAGTATTTGCAAGTAATCAACATATTCTCTGGCTTTTATTATTAAAATAATCAGACTAAAACCAGTTGTTAATCAAGTTTACAAAACAGGCCACTGCAAGGTTCCAATAAAACATTTACACAACCTAAGCTGAGTTCTTTTAGTGACCTACAAATAAAGCTGTTTTCCATGACAACTGTCTCCAAGGACACAAGTAAACAATTAATACCATAATGCCTGAAGATCTTTACCAGCTGCTGACATTATTTAAAACTTCTGTTGGATACATGAGAAAGAGGAGAAACCACAAGCTTCGCTCTCTCATATCTAAATTTATTTGGAATGGAAAGAAACCTCGCTTGAAATTGACAACACTTCGGTCTACTGAATTTTAAGATGTATTTTTGGTCCTTTGTGCTCCGACCTTTGTTTGTATGGTTGAATCCTGAGGCCTCTGTTTCTTGGAAACCAATTGAAGAAAATCTATCCAAACCATACAGGCTGGAAGACTTGGTGTATTCTAATATACCTCTTAAGAGGCTAAATCACAATTAGGACCCATAATTTCTTCTCTTCTTAGAACCTGTCATTCAGTGATGAATCTCACAAACACAAACCTGAAATGGCATAAACCCTCTCCTATATTTAATAACTTTTCTATCCTCTTTGGAAACAAAGCATTTTCCTTCTCTAGGTGGCGAGATAAGGACGTCAGTGTCCTCAAAGACCTTATGAACAATGATGGCCTGCGTTCTTTTAGTGACCTACAATCTGCGAATAATTTACCAGGTTCTACATTCTTCTTTTATTTATAACTCAGATCGGCCATGAAAGCGTACGGGGCGCCGTGGGGTGTACCTCTCCCTACCCATCCCCTACAAGAACTTAAGACGCGTGGCATTGTTTCTAAATTATATAAATTTATTTCAGATCCTCGTGCCAGGCTCCCAGTAGAAAATATATGGGGGAGAGATCCTTCCTTTATGGGAGATATGGAAATCTGCTGTGATACAGTATGGACACAACACATGCAAAAATCCTGACCATCGGCTTATACACTTTAAATTTATCCATAGGATGTACTTGACACCCAGGAAAAGTCATGCTATGAAAATGATCACATCTCCCATTTGTGACCTATGTACACTTAAGACTCCAAGCTCTTTTATGCACATGTACTGGGATTGTCCCAGTGTAGCTGCTCTCTGGAGACAAATTTGCTTAAAGCCAATATTCAATTATCACCATCTTTGTTTCTACTTAATGATGATTCCACTTTAGTCACACTACTTTTTCTATTTCTACGTTGTATCCCACTTATTGTAACTATACTGTAATGTAGATGTTGTGGATGTAAAACAACTAAAATAAAAACATTTGATCGCAAAAAAGAAAGCAGAAATCACTAGACCAGAGACGGGGACAAACAACAACACAAGAGTCGTTTGGAATGTCAGAAACATTCCTGCTAAATGACAGTCAGCTAATCTGATGTTAGCCAACATTCTGTGAATACATGTGCATTTAGTTGGTTAGATCTAATCTGATCATGTTGGTTACCTAATGTCCAATTGTTGTCAATTAAACATTAGCTGCACTGTTTTCATTAGCTATGTAATAACCACTAAAGCTGAACCTAATCTTTAATGCGAAACCCAAGTTTTAATGCTACCTATGATTCATTTCAAGAGCTTTCCAATCTTATTGATCTGATCTTAATCTGTTGTACATGCATTTAAATGCATGTACAACATCACACACACCTGATATTGAACATATCACTGGTGTAGTTGCATAGAGCGATGAAGCATAATCATTTAACCTCAGATACATTAAGAGTACATACAAAATGTCAAGCTCTAAGGAGGTCTTTTTTCCTTTGAGAGAGCTGTAGATAAATGAGTGTCCTAGAATGATTCCTTAGTTTGTAATTATTGTTTGAGTTTTGATGCCTTGCATTGGTGATGTGCCTAGAACACTTGCTAAAGGAACTTAAGAGTCCTCTAGGTCTGGGAACCCCTTGGAACCACCCAGAATAAACTGGAAAGACTACTTGGATTAGGGCAAGGGTCCTCCTGGATCTGTCATCCCATGAAATGGATCTCAGATAAGTTGAACACGCTGAATGAATGAATGAATGAATGAATGAATGAATGAATGAATGAATGAACGAATGAATGAATGAATGAATGAATGAATGAACAGGTAAAGAAGGATGCTAAAATAATAGATGTTCCTTGGAATCACGTGTACAGACACAGTCTATTGAGGTTCCTGGTAGTTCAGTCATATCTGAACAGATAAGTTTTTGGTTTGAAACAATGTCTTACAAATGCTCTTATATTCCTAAATGTTTCCCAGTAATTGTTGTGTTTAGACAACCTTTCACCTTTGCTCCAGTGTTTTTACTAGTTTAACTAAACAGCTAGAGTCTGTTAGGACATAGTTTAATTTTTAATTTTACATATCGCTTAACTTAGTGGTGTCCTAAGTCGGTCCAGGAGGGCCGGCATCCTGCATGTTCTCTCCCTGATTTAACGCATAATGAATATTGAATCAAACAATATTTATTAAAAGGCCTGGGGAGAAAATTGATATGCTGAGAAGGTTGTTACTACCACCATGGAGAAAGCTAAAATATGCAGGATGCCGGCCCTCCAGGACTGAGTTTGGACACCACTGGCTTAACCAATACAAAGGTGCAGGAATTCCAGAATAGCTTTAAAGTTAATTAACAGTTGCCTATTTACGGAAATTACGCCAATATTATTCTATTTAGTTGCTGACCAAGCTTATAAGGGAAGAAACAAGTCAAATGGGTACAAATCCAAACAACTGACTGATCAAATTGTCTATTTGAACTATTTAATTTAATCAAGTGAATAGAAACAGAACACTCAGAGTAGACACAATTTGAAGAAAATTCAAATTTCTTGGCCAACACAAAACAACTACCAACTTTTATTATAACATGAACAGTACTAAGCTTATTTGACCTTTTTAACACCAACAGGCTCTGATGGGTCACTTTTGTCACGTAATGACCAAAAATAGATGAGGTTTTTACACTGACTGACAGATCACATGCTTAAACTGCACAGAAGAAAAAATGTCTCAACTGAAGGAGAAGAAAGCAGATAAAACGAACTTCAAAGAACACACAGAATATCAATAATTGTTTCATTCCTTGCTGATTTTCTGTTTGTTCACATATGAAAAAAATTGTGACAGCTGTTTCATTTTATTTTGAAAAGTTGTGCTATCAACTAAAAATTTAGAAATAAAGTTCATTACATCATATATCAGAACTGAGCAGTTTGTCATTGAGTAAAATAGATGTTTCATCCCCTTCTGAACTCTGACCCCACAACTACGTATACAGCCATTGGGCAGAAAGAGCTATGCTACTACATATAGTCCTCTTGACCTTGGTCATCCACAGTGACCCAAAACTGCACTCATGAATCTTACATGAACTCTACAGAGAAAATGGAGTAAGTTTCTCTAAAGCAGAGGGTTCTGTTCGGCTGCAGGAATCATTGGGTATTATTGTTGTTATGAACTTGCATTTTTCACACGAATGTAATATTTGTCTCATGTCTGCTCACATCTGACATAAATACCATTACCCAAAATGCTAACAGTCTCAAGGTGATATAAAGACAAGTAATAAGGAGAGGAAAGAAGAAATCAGACATATATTGAAACTGATATTGTTGTTGGAATATTTATCAAAAATAATCACTATTGCAAGATTTTAAAATATTACGCAGTCCTAATAAGTGATAAATCCTGTTTTCTTAATCTTTTTTTACTTAGTGACATGAAAATTTGTTTTAACTCACTGCATTTTTCTGTTTGGTCTCTTTACATTAAAATTAAACTAACAAAAATTAGACACCAACTAAATGTTGGTATCCAATCTTACTAAATTCAACAGAGTAATTTTCTTATTTGTTTTCATATTTAGCATGTTTAACATTTCTGTAACTGATTTTCTTTCTCAAGGTAAGAAAAACCAGATGAATGACAACATTCCAGTCACTCACATTAAATTCTAACAGCAACACGTTCTGGTTTTATTTTGGGCTTTTTTTGCTGAAGCATTTCTTTGGCAAAGTTTCACGTATCTGCCTTTTTTCCACAAACACCCGTTGATTTAATTCAATCCCCTTTTATTGACAAAGTTCCTTATATTCTTTATTTTGTCACAGCTTCTGAACATTTTGAGTGAATCAGTTTGGTGAACCAGAGTTAAGGTCTACCACACCCAAACCCAGGTCTCTGCTGTCTCAAACAACGGTCCGGCGCACTTCTATAATTTAAAGATTCAGATATTAAAAGAGTTTTGAGAACGTTTATTTTAAGCTTTATCTAATAAAGTTTGCAGTCTTACATGATTTGCTTTCTGTGATTTATTTTAAGAATCAGGGCGTAACCGCTCGTCCAACAGCGATTCCTAAGTAAAAAAAAGAGATGCCCCATCAGGGGGAAGGAAACTGTTCAAAACCGAAAATCTTCGGATTTTCTTCTTGATCGGTTATGAAGTTGACGTTAATGATTTCAAACGGCTCGCAGAACCGCCCGCGATGGAAGGAGCTGCGCTTCGTTGTGCGTCATGTTCGCTCAGGGCCTGAACTACGCAGCGCCAGGTTACTACGGAGCTTCCTTAAATTCACATCCTGCTTCCAAATGGACCGAGTATTGAACATTCCTGAAGCTTCACCTGGCCTGGTCAGCACAGCAGCCACTTTACAGAGGAAGATTTGCCGTCTTGGCCTCGCAGGAGCGGCTGACGCTGCGTCGCCTCTTCCTAGGGCGGGGCCGCTGGCTGCGGGCGCGCGCGCGCACACGCACATCTGGAAAGTTTTTACTCGGAACAAAAGTTCGGAAAGACTCTTAAAACTTTGAAAGACTTAAATGAACCGCAACACTTAAAAGCCGCGCTGCTTCTCTTTTCAGCGGGTTAACCCGACAAAGAGCCAAGATGTGTGGAAGTTAATCAGCTTAGCGGCGGATAACGTCTCCCTTAACCGAAGTACTGATACAGAACAAACAGCAGAAGCTTCATGCAGTGCTAACTTGCAGGCAGTAATCGAATAGTTTGAGTTTCTTACCCCAGGCATGTCGGCTGTACGGAGTGTCTTCCTGTGGTCTGCTGTGTGTCAGTGGAGCACCGAGTCTGTCACCAGTTGGCAGCTGTCCTGGTTCCTCCCTCTGCAGGTAGGAGGAGCTGGAATCTGTCGCAACGCCGCCAGGTTGCACCTCTGACACAACAATCAACCAGATCCAGGCACCTTCCACTCTGTCAACCTCATGCATCAAAGTGCTAAAGGTAACCTTAGAAATCTGTTTCAGGAATGATCCCATTCCCAGCCACAGCTCTCTGTCAATACATGACTCAGTCAACATCTGGAAGTCTTTAGTGAAGACTTTGCATTTCTTACATGAAGACTGCCTGCAAGTTTGGGCTGGTATTTCCCTTTTCTTCTTACTGTTTGACATACATCTTGAGCAACTTTACAGACCCAAATTAATTCCAACTGCTGTCCTAATGTGTAAAAGTTGAGCCTGTAGGTTTTCTTATGGGAGATGGAGACAAGCCGAGGCAGAAAAGAGAGAGAAGGGAACTGGCAGGACCACATTCTTTCTGTCTGCTTAGTTTACACAGCTCACTCTGGTCTCTGTACAAACAGGTGGAAAGCCTGACTTTTATTGACTTTGGAGGCTTTGACCATCACAGCCCAACTTTAATAAGGAGTCAAAGTATTTGTTGATAAACTGAAAAGTAATGTGGCAACAAGATTGTAACGGCCTGCCTGCCTCATCTGCAATTACAGTTCACACCAAGGAGTGGACTCTACACAAAGAAATCACCCTCATGACCAAATTTATGAGTTCATAAAGATGTAACTAATCTTTATTATTACACTGTATGAGATTTTTTGCCCAAATTTACTGCCAACATTTTCTTATTTTTTGGAGAGACAAAATTAAAGATTAAAGGTATGTTTTTAACATTCTTTCTGACTGTCATCTAGACTGACCTTTATGTATTCAGTGTCTTAAAGAACAGGATACTGACAGCAATGACCATTGATGTTTGCAGAGCTGAAGTCTCATATTTGTCTTGTAAACAGTAACCAGGCCCTATGATGGGTTAAAACGTGTAAGTATGGCAGGGTGTGTTTCAGAAGTAAGTGCAAAGGTGGGAAATTTGACTCAGACAATGTTTCATAATGACCTGATGACTATTAGGTTCATTTTGTTTGTGAATCTCTTCAGTGCATTACAGTCCATAATGACTGGAGACAGATATAACAGACAGAATGCAACCAATTGTAATGACGTGGAGGTGATAGTGGTGAGGACAAACGCAGGGACCCAGCTTGAGATGATGATTATTAATTTAATGAAGAAAATAGCTCAAAAACAGTCCAGGACTGGGACAGGGCTGAACTCAGAAAACCTCAAAAATAACTATACCGAAAATACAGAACACAACACCAATAAAACATTCTGACTCTTTTATTGGCCAGAATAAAACCAATCATCCATCCAGAATTTATTTAATCTGGAAGGATTATAATTCACAAATCTGGGCAAATTTATGGATTAAGTTTAACAACTGAAAGTAGCTTAAATCAAATCTCAAAGAGTTTAGTTATACCAAGTCAACTAAATTTGTGAAACTCAAACCAGTTATTCTGATCATTTTTTCTTTTCTGGTTTGCACTCAGAAACCAAAAATAAGAATTGGTTAACGACTGACATATAAAACAGTACTAGCACCAAAGTGATAGTGTTGTCTCTAATCTAATTAAATTCACTTCGATTCTTGTTCCAAAAATTCTACACACAAACAGCAAGTGAGAATTCCTGTTACAATTTTTTAAAAACTTTTTTTATGACTTTTATTTTTGATGGAACATTTGCTGATGAGCTGATCTTTTCATGAGTCACAGCAGTCCTGACCCGACTTGAGATTTGTAAACTCCTTCAGTCTTTTCTGAGTGACTTCATGGATGATGCTGTCCAGCACTTCTCTTGCTGCGTATCTCTTGTCTAATTGGTTGTTGACCTCAATAAAAAGAGCCATGGGAGGAAATTTACTGAAATATCTTTTTCCACAGGGTCATAGAAGCAGCCGTGCTTTCTGAGGGAGGAGACTGCAGGGAGGAGTCCAGCACCCGCTCGGCCATCTTCTCTGCAGTTTCCTGCTCCTTCTTTATTTACCGTGATTCGGTTCAAATTGGCGCAGACACTTGGCGAGTAAAGTTGTCTGTCCAGTTACACAAATGTCTTCTTCTGCTAAATTCCGATCACAAACTTTAGGTACAACTTGTCACCAAAATAAATTTGCTACTGCTATGCTTCATTAAGCTGTGAGGTACTTAAGCACTGATTGAATTGCCTTTTTCTAGCACAAAGTACATTGAACATAATAGAAAAATTCATCCTTGACTGTGTGACTACATAGTGTACGAATGAGACCAACATTTGTGAATAAATGAGACTCGGGATGTCAGTGAATCCCATCAGATACCATAATGAGATGCCACCTGTCCAGTATTTACATTTTCTGTCAAAAATGAGTGGGATCATAACAAAATGTAATTATTTGGGAAAAACAGTAACTGAACCACTCAGTGGGTAGAGCAAGAAAACCAGGGAGAGGGAGCAGACGATGCTGGTCAGAGGTCAGCAGCTACAGAACTCCAAACTTCATGTGGTCTTACTCTGGCAGCTGAAGGAGGAGCAGCTCATCCTGCTCTTTCTCGTCCTCACCGATAACTTTGCCTGTGAACTATTTTTAAAGTCACAATTTTTATAGTTATATTTACATTATCGACATCATAACTGGATTACTTCAAACCTAAGGACTGGGAGATTTTCTCACTTTTATTTTTACCTTACTTTTCTTCACCTCCAAGTTGAACTAGGGCAAAATGCCCCCGTTTGTCCCCAAGGACATTAGCAGTATTCTACAATGACTTCAGTTTTTAGAAACGAAGATTCAATGGCTGGAGGTGAACTTTGAGATCAACGCTACCTGTGGATATGAAACAAGTCTTCCTCAAATCAGCGAAGAGGTTGTACACCCGGCACCAAGCAGCTCACCCTGGATCGCTCAGGGCGCCAAGCCGAAACAAAAGCCTCACACTGCGAACCCCATGAGGCGACTAACAGGGAGAACCCCTCACCTGGACATACAGCGTGGCTCTGAGCCAAAACCCACTTTCAACTTTAACACCTGCTCTGAAATAATAATGAAAATGCCATGCCAATAGACTGCCGGTCACTCACTGGCTATGGGGTTATGTTACTGGTTGAGTCACCCAAGCAACTCTTGTTACAGGAATCAACCCCACATTTTTAAATATACTAAAAATGACTAAATATATTTCAAGTTTCAAGAAAATGTCCAGACTAAAATCCAAACCGTAGTTCTAGAGGTTCAGACATTTTGTGCTTGGTGGCTGATGATCAATACAGAAGGAGCTACACAGTGGTTTGTAGCAAACAAACCATGTTTCACCTGGACTGAGGATGAAAAGCCCTGGACTGGATGAGACATTAATGGTTCAGTCTTCTTCTATTTAAAGTAAAATTAGAATGGGGAAGCACAGAATCTGTGTTGCTTAAAGTCCAGTGTGAAATTTTTACAGTCAGTGATGGTTTGGATCATCATGTCATCAGCTGGTTCTGGTCCACTGGACTGGACTTAGTTCAGTCTGTCTGCTAACAGACTGTATGGAGATGTTGATTTCATATTCGTGCAGGAGTTGGTATCAGCAAACACTGCCAACGGCACCAACAGCTGCTTCAGGGACTATAAAGTTCCTGGTCTTGACTAGCCAATAAAATCTCCTGACCTTTAACCTTGTAGATTCTAGAAAATCTCTGGGCTGTTGTCATGAGGAAGATGAAAGGCAGCCGATCCGACGAGGCAGTTCATCACACCCACACAGAGCCACAAGCTGATCTTCTCCATGCCACTGTGCATTAACACAGTAAGTCATGCAAAAGGAGTCCAAACCAAATACTGAGTTCACAGATATGAACCACCATTTCAGAACAACATTCCTGTTTCAAATATCTTTTTGAACGGATCTCATATAATATTCACTTTTTCTGAGAAATTGCATTTTGGGTTTTCATTATGTGCAAGCCATAAGCATAAAAATTGCAATAAATAAAATTTGAAAATGTTTCACTCTTATCTGCAATGTAATGAATTGGAACCTTTTTCAACACCATTATTAGATACTCTCAGTTGCCTTGTTTGCCCTCCAGGTGGCGTTCTTACCACCAACTCTAGGCTCATTCTGCAGTCGTCTCTGTCAGCACCAGCCTCAGTCTTTTTATGATCAGCTATCACTCTGTGTTGTTTCATTTTAGTCCTTTGGTGCTTATTTAAAGCTTTGTTGGATCTCTGTGCTCACATTTCTTTTGTTGAGCTTGTATTAACTGTTTATTCACCTCAGAGTGTTGAGTCCACTTTATACCCCATTTCCATATACTTTTAAGGCCAAAGGTTTTGTTGGAAAGGCAAATATTTTGTTTTGTGGCTTCAACCTTTTGTATTTAAGAGAGACACTATTTGTTTTAGATGCTTTTATCATTCCTATTTCAAATAGGAATGTTTTTCAAGAGCAACGCTTATGATTTTGTTGCTATGAATGCTGTGCTGTGCAGTTACCTAAAGAAGAAATAATCAGTAGTTTATCATCACAGTAGTAAGCATCTGGATTTATGGAAAATACCAGCAAATGCATAAATTCTGCAAAAAGAACAGCCTTGTTCTTTCTGCAGAATTTTAGTCTGCAGAAAAGGGTTTTCTTGGACAATGTGATTTCTTGCTACCAACACATTTCTGCCAGTCAGTGGAGGTCGATGTGCTCACAGTAGAGGTTGAGCAAGCTCTGCACTGGTAACAGGCCTAGCCTGTAGCTTCAGCTGTCCTCAGTAAACAGTGAGTAATAATGTACACTTGTTTCACAGTAAAAGCACGAGAATGAGTCAATAAGCATCTTAACATTCTGCACAATAACAAAAAAATTTTTTTTCTACCACAAACCATGAAGCCACAAAGTTTGCAAAACAAAACTTTCAACCATGAGTGTAGATCACCCATTTATTTTGGAATTAAAATGATTCTAGAGCTAATGTACGTTCACCTCAGTTTTAGTTGAGAAAAAAATGCCTGCAAGCCTGCTTGTAATTCACACAGAGCTGTTCTAAAGGAACTTCCCTAGAAGCAGTTGTGCTGATATTTTTGTCACTTTGGTGAATCTGTACAATGAGAAAAAAAAAAACTAGTGCAGCTCAAAATTAGTCAGACCTCAAAAGGATTCAGGCTTAAACAAATTCAAGTAGTTAAATTAACTCAATTTTACCCTCAAGTTTCTATTGTTAAAAGCAATTGTTTTTTCCAATGCCCAACTGGAACCCAGCTTGTATTTGATAGAGAATCTGTAGAGGGAGCGAATGATTAGGGTGATGGTGAAGAGGCTCAAAGTCTTGGTATTCAGATAAATTGTGACATTAGTGTTACTATGCAAAAAACCAATTAGCATGTAAGAAGGGTTTGATTGCTCTCATGCCAATAAAATGTTTTCTATGAATTTTTAAGAGACATAAATGATATCCAACATATAATAAAAATTGATGCTGCTTTTACATTGCTTTCTTCTCCTCTGAGAGATGCCTGTTTTATGTACAATTAGACAGATTTTTGAGACAAATAAAAACTGTTAACTATGGTTAATAATTTAGAGCTCAACTACATACAACGTACAGCTTGAGTAGTTAAAACACAAATACGCTGACTCAGAGTCTGTTGTCTTTGTTCATGCCAGAGATACTGGTAAAAACAAAGTGTACATCATTTTCATTCAAACAGAGACCAATGGCAATGGCACCACAGGAGCCACCAGGTGATGAGGATGAAGAGGGAGGAGGAAGAAGATCCAGAGCTTGCCCAGGTTAAGAGTCACTTAGCTGAAATACAAAAAGTGTTCAACCATGAAAACTTAATGTAGCACATCAGAACAGACTAAAGAATAGCTTTAGTCCAGATTTTGTGGTGTACTTGGTGTAGTCTTGTCCAGCAGTTCTGGTTTTATCTTTATTAAGAAGAAATTGTATTTTTTGTTGATGTTCTAACTACTTAAATTTAAAACACATGGTTTCAATAATATTTTTCTAAACATAAACTAACAGACTATTGTGAAAGTAGTCAATTTAGGCTATCATCCTCAGGTACATGCAAGCAAAAAAAACTGTTTGCAATTTTGCCTTCTATTGAAATCACAAGTTGCAATAACACAAGACTGTGGGCCTGATGACCTCACACAGGTCAGCACTTACATGGAGGTCATGTCATTGAGGGCATGGTCCAGCTCCTCACTGATGGCTTTGTACTTGAGCTTCTGAGCATAAAGCTCATCTGTATGTGCACATATAACAAACAATGAGTGGAAAGATGAAAACTGAGCAGAGAAACAGAAACAATGTAGCCAGACAAAGAAATCAAAATCCTCAGGAAACAACTTCAGGATGTGGGTTTTGTTCCAACGCTGGGTGCCTGTGGCTCAGTGGGAGAGCAGCTGACGTGAAATCAGAAGTTTATAGGTTCAGTTCTAGTTTTCTTGTGTCTCTGACACTCCGAGTTTCAGTGTGAATGCAGTTGCAGTCTGAAGTGCTTTGTACTGTATAGATCCAGTTCCTTTACCTTTATTGTCTTTATTGTCAATAGATGAGTTTGTTTCTAACATGAAAGGTTAAGCAAATATCTTAAGCGGTCACCACTGCAGTGATGTTTAGTCTGTCTCCTTCCAAAGTTTGCAATTCTTCTTACATTTTATCACATGTTTGGTGTTTCAGGGTTAAGATGTAAAAGACAACCCTGCTCTATCAATCACAAATCATAAACATGTTTTACACATTCTCTACACAAATGCAAAATGAATAGTTTTATAAGATCTACATGCTTTTATGCAAAAGCATCATTGAGTGATTGTGATTAGGAAATTATGAAACAAAGTTAAATTTAAATAAATCTGATGAAAAATAAATATTTTTTGAAGACTTGCATTGTGTTTTTTGCGTGGTTGTTTTTTCTATTAGGCTTTAAAATAATTGTAAGGATTAGAAGATTGTGCTTGATTTGAGGCAAACCTACACTTATGTTTATTACTCTGTAATTAGCAATTTGTTCACAAGTTTTCTATGCTTCTATTTTTCAGTCTGGATAAAAAACCCAATTAAAGAAAAAAAATTGTAATTAAAGGATTCACATCAATCATTGGGGTTAGGGTTACCCTATTGTTGAGAAACACTGCAGTTCATGGCAGATTGGCGCTTTTTCAAGTCATCTTAATTAGTACACACTGAAATGAATTTAAGAGACAATTCTCTACCTTCCAGATCATCAATAGTCTTCTCCAGCTTGGCTACAGATCTTTCTGCAAACTCAGCTCTGGTCTCAGCCTGAGAACAGAATAAAAGAAACATCTGATCACAAAATATCTGAGGTAAGTCCTTTGTGAGAGAAACAAAAATCTGAACATGTAATGACAACGTATGAAACATATTTTGGGTTAAAATCAAAGTAAAATTATTTGTTGATGAAAACTGTCTTCATGCTCACCTCTTTCAGCTTGTCAGTTAGGATCTTGATTTCTTCCTCATACTTGTCCTCTTTTTGAGAATACTGTGAAGGGAGAGCAGCACTGTCACCTTGAGCTCTACTTTTCTATCCCTCACCACTCTAGATCCACCACCGGTGTTAGACTGGAACTGATAGGCACTATAGATTATTTGTCAGACATGAACTTTGATCTTGTCCAGATAGGATACTGGGAGGAATCTACTGCAACAGTGGTTCCCAGAGTCAGAAATCACACTATACAACACAAATAAGTAAGGTAAAATAAAAAGCATCTTAATGCTGGAAATATTTCAAGAATTACAATTATTTTTCATGTCAATGCTGTTTGTGATGCTATTATTCCCTCTGTTTAATTACCTCCTGTTAATATTTGCATGTGTAAGTAATAGTTGGAGGTAGAGTACCACATAATGTTATAATGACTGTGAGCAAAATTTGCCCAATTTGCCCAAACCTTCTCAGCTTGTGCCTCCAGAGACTTAAGGTTGTTGGTGACATTCTTCAGTTCCTCCTCCAGCTCTGCACATTTTCTGGTTTTGATGAATAAGGACATAATTAGTGGAGGAAAATCGAACAGTTTGATCAGTCACATTCAGACTAATATTGTAAAAAGTGCTTTAAGATATGTTAACATTTAGTCCCTATGGCAACAAGCTTAGAAAGGACTATAGATGTATAAACAATAAATGTGCTTAGCTGTGGCTTTGCTGACAAAATGGCTTCCAGACACAAGGTAAAAAGAGAACATACTGTCTAAACAAATCAGTGTCAGTCCCAGGTATCTGCGTTTTATGACAGACAGTGAACCTAGAGGCTATGAATCTTTCAAGTTAGTCAGGAAATGGTCTCTCAGTGCAACGCTTTAGTCTGAACAGGATCTTATTCTGAGAATGTCAGAGCTTTGTAGAACTTTACTGCAGTTCAAAGAAAACAAATATTCATGAGGTGAAGACACGATCTATGAAAAACACATATTACTGTTATAAATATATATAAACCATTTTGATGCACATCACATTGCATATGATGAGACTCAAACAGACTCAACAAACTCATAAGAAAGACAGAGTCAGTTGTGGGGATGAAGCTGGCTCCACTGGAGGAGGTGAAGCAAGACCACAAAATATCTTAATTCCCATGTGGTAAAGATGAATCTTTGCACCATTATAGAGCCAGATATATCTAAAACCAAAGAAGCAATAAAAAACCTCCTCCACAAATTTCCACCACCTGTGAGGATGGGTGTATAGCTTGTGCCATTTCTCTGCATTAAAAGAAGTTAACTGATCTTCTGAGGTATCTGATTTTAATGCCTCCTGCACACCTCCCTTTGGAGGACATGTCACACTGGAAAGACTGACTCTGAACTAAATGGAGGGACAATAAGCCTCCTCTGGCCTGGGAATGCTTTGGGATATCTTGGAGTATGGGGAAAAACATCGCCGGTAGGAGGAATGTCTGGGTTTCCTAAAGCTTTTGCAACCTTTGCCTTAGGAGAAAAACAGTTGGAGATTTGGTTATGTGACTGCTTTTGACAAGGCAGCAATGCAACCAAAACCATTAGCTGCTCCCTCCATCACCTGATACATTTTCACTGCATATGATTTTGAATGTCATAAACAAAAGGTCAAGACTACATCAGTCACCGCTGATCTCTGATCTAAAGTATCCTGAACGTGTCTAAATAAATGAATTACTTATTAACCAAATTTGTGTGTCACCTGCACTGTGCCTGAACTGCTGCATTAATAGTTATATTTTCTACGTATTATAGTGAGACACTCACGCCTCAGCCAGTTCTGCTCTCTCCTCAGTCCGTTCCAACTCTCCTTCTACAATCACCAGCTTACGAGCCACCTAGAAAAACGCATGTACAGAGTTAGCTTGTTTTACAGGAAACTTTCAAACACAATACACTCACTCAGTTAAGCACCAAGTCAAACACACAAAAGGAGTGACTAACCATAGGATGGGAATTTAATTACTTAAATGTTAAAGCAGCTTTGGCACTGACACTGTTAACAGAACATCCAACAGCTAGTCAGTATGGTCAGTTACTTTGACCAGACACAGGTAATGCTTAATTCATACTCCAGGTCTCATTATACATGTGAGGATTTTTTAATATTAAAAAGCCAACATGTCTTTTTGTCACTTGTCGATTATAATAAAGCATTAATTGAGAGGAAATTCATGGAGTTCAGAAAAACATCCCTCAGTTATAGAATCACCTCTTCGTATTTGCGATCAGCTTCTTCAGCAATGTGTTTCGCTTCCTTCAGCTGGATCTCCTGGAGTTCCATCTTCTCCTCGTCCTTTAGAGCCCTGTTCTCAATCACCTTCATGCCTCTGAGAGAAACAATCTGTCATTTATTCTTCATTACAAACAATGGTCAAAGTTTTTTTTTAATCTCCCTTAAGAACAGTTGTTGGTTCTTCACAGTACTAGCTTATGAGTGAGAGTTCAGGCTGATAGTTATTTTGCACCTTTCCACATATTTTCCCTGTATGATTTGTGGTGGTTTGAAGTGATTTCTGCACATATCACTTCAAACTTAGTGAATTTCAACCCCAAAATGAAACAACTGACAAAGAAAAAATTTTAAGGCAGAAATTAGGAATTCAACGAGAGACAAAATAACATGACCTCTGGACTCTGATCCTATTGATACAGAGTCAATGACTTCATAGTTCAAACGATTAGTAAATGCTGCTTTAAATAATCTTATGGTTCCACCTAAAGATTTTGTGAATGAACCCATGGTACATGTTTGTTGTTGTAATGACACTTATATAGTGTCATTACAACAATGACACTACATATTTCTCATTACAACTTCTGTATACAACTTAGATGGACAATTGCATGATTTATTGTAAATGGCATACAGAAGAAAACTGTTTTATAAAGAGTGAGTGTTTTTTCTAGAGTAGAGTTTGTGAGGCTCTGGCTGTAAGCACTATTGTCGTTTCATAAATGGATTTTACTGTTATTGCAATAATTACCACAAAATATTGTGAAAACACAACTCCATACGGCTGACTCATGTTGTTCAGGCTGACTCAACCAAGCACCTGTTTAAAATGAAAGAGACTCAAGTTTTACAGCCAGGAGTTTGAATTTAGAGATACGTGGTCTTCACTGGACCACCCACCAGATCATCATCAGAATATCTGCTAGGTTTTTGCAGTCGAAAGGTGTGGCCTCCATATATGTTGCTTGTTTGTTTTTCTATCAAACTGTATAGATTTATTTATGACTGAAGAGTTTGGAATGAAGACGTTGAACATCTTGATGGGTTTAGGAGCTCAGAATGAGGGATTTCTGTAAAGTCAACAACACAAGCAAGCGATTGACTTAAACACTTAAACAGCGTGGTAACACTTTATTTGAAGGAGTGTGAATAAGACTTGACACCGTCAAAAACATGACATAACACCTGTCATGAACATGAAGACGTCTTTATGAATGTTTATGACAATTGTCATAAAATGTCGTTCGGTAAATAATCACACTTTTAATGCAAAGTTCCTCCAAAGGTTTCATTAAAAGTTTGTTAAAAGTGCCAACTTTGCATGATTTTGTAAATTATGATTATTTAATGTAAAGTTGGCATTTTTAATTGACTTTTAATGCAACTTTTAGAGCAACTTTGCAATAAAAGTGTCATGTCAAATGACACTTCTTGACAATTGTCATAAACATTCATAAAGACTTTTGTGTTCATGACAGATGTTATGTCAGTCTTATGCACATCCCTTCAAATAAAGTGTTATCAACAGTGTTGCTACATGTTTGTCCAGGAATGATGCAATCTGCTGAGTTTCCTGAGAAACGTTTATAATTAACTAAGTTTACTCTACTGTCTGAAAACTAGGATCAGCTGGAAAGTTTGAGACTGATTTGAAATGATTTTTTTTGGTAAGTAACTTGAGATGACATTTGTTGTGAATTGAACTATGGAACTATGCCTGCCACAGGAATTAAAATACAACTCTTGTATTTTTTGCTAATACATAACCAAAGGGATAAAAAAGTTTGTTGCAAGCCCAGTTAGAAGACACCTCTCGCTCTCATCGGCGGCTTTTTCAGCTTCTTCCAGTTTCTGCAGGGCTGTTGCCAATCTCTCCTGCGCTCTGTCCAACTCCTCCTCCACAAGCTGGATGCGTCTGTTCAGGGAAGCCACCTCTGCCTCGGCCTGCGTCCAGACAAACATGGTGTGGATTCATTCAAACATGAAACACGACCAATTTCAGCCAATGCACAACAGTTTTTCTTTCAAGTTTTTAGTTTCGAAACATAGATTTAAAATCTGGATCCCTCTGTGACAAGTGGAGATGTAGCTTCTGTTGTGGCTTTAGTCATACAAAAAAAGAAAAACGATAAAAGAATTAAACCAAAAAATATCCAAAGTAAATGGCAAGATATTTGAACAAATTAATTGAGACAATTATTGAAATAAAAATTGTTTGCTTCAACATTTCCTGTAGGAGAACTGTTAGTTTGTTAGCTAAACAGTGTGAACTGTATGTGCTCTGCAGGTATTTGCCTGGGTGACAGCTGTTTCGTCTATATAGAGACACTGACAAATTGTTCAGTAGTGAGTCAGGATTCATTCAGTCACAGAAGAACATAGTCCTGAAGTAAAAACGTTTTTGTATTTCTTTTCTGGTTTTGATTAAACATGGATAACAGAGTGAAGAAACAAGAATGACCCGTTGATCTGTCTGTGGCTAAGTAGGACTCCATTGAGAGCACACAGTGTCAGACAACTGCTAAGCATACTTAAAGTAATGCAGAAAAATTCTCTGCGATAATAATTATTTTTCTCTTTGAACCAACAGAGCAACACGAAATGAGTATGATAATATTTGCCCTAAAAAAGAGGGTAGTAGTTCCTGAACAGTGACCTGGGAGCCAGGGGTAGAGCCCCAAAAATGGACATGAGCCATTGTCAAGGCTGAGCAGGTGACATCAGAGTCAAAATAGGAGTCTGAATCCTCCCAACAGCTGTGAGCGTTCCTTTCAGGGCACCATGAGAATGGAATGTGACAGAGAGAAAAGAAATCAGATGAGGTCAGTTTGCACTGAACACATTCAAGGTTGCACACAGCAAGGTCCTCAAATGCATGTTGACATTAAAACTAAATAAAAATAGGATTAGGCAACTGATGATATTCTGAATCCCCAGGACTATCTGCCTCTTCATTACTCAGAGCGTCAGCCTACATCTCACTGAAGCAGTAGAACCAGTTTAGTTCTCCACTCTACACCACATCCAACATTAAACACAGTTAAAGTTGCTTTATTAGAATAATAAAATACATATTTCTTCTAAAGCAAAAACAGTTGTTACTGTCAGTTTTATGGCATGAAGTACAGTAATGCGTTACTATATATGCTGTGTGTATGTCAGCTTACAGCTGTTCTTTCCCCAGGCAGAACTCTAAACTGGCACTCAGGGTAAATGTAACTGCTGCTACAGAACAGTGTAAATAAGCATTGTGCTACTGAAGGCACTAAAACCTAATGACTGCAATTTCAGAGTCATTAATGAATGGCATATTTGATCTCAATTAAACTTATTAAACTTAATGAAAAAGCAAAGATAATTTTTCTTGAGCTAACTGAAACCAGGTCCATATTCAATTCCTTCTGGTCAAAGAAGAGAAAATGCCCTCTGAACATGTCTGAGTGTGTGTAGCATGGCTTCTCTTTCAGAGGTGTGTCACTCACATCAGCAGCCTTTTTATCAGCAACCTCCAGCTTTTCCTGGGCATCCTTCAGGGCTTCTGAATATTTATCAAGCTCATCTTCCGTCCCCTTCAGCTTCTTCTGCATCTGCAGAAGTTCGTCTTCATGCTGATGGTGTAAAAGACCACAAAGGATCAGAAGCACTGCAACCATGTACAAAATGACTTAAACTTTTTAAACTAAAATAACATTTATTGATTTCTGTTTAGAAATTCCTCTGGCCCTTGTTAGGGAACAAACTTGATTCCACACAATGGCCACTTTAAGAAAGTGTTCTAAATATAATACATATGTATAATATATATTTACAATTAATCTGCATTACATTTTTTAAAGTAAAAATAATTTTGTTCTTATTTTCTAGCACTACATTCTGAAACTGTCACTAAACTCGTTCAAGCCCAAGTGTTTCCACTTAACCACAAGTTTTAGCCTCTGTTGGAGCCATTTTGTTGTCTTCGAATCGTGTTTAGGTTTGTTACTATTAAATAAAATAAGATTTGTTTTTCCCAGTGCAAAGATAAAAACAGACAGTAGATCAAAAGCATCAATCTACATTTCTAAAGACAGATTGGTCATCTTCTGAAACTGCAGGCAGACCAAGTCCAGGTGAAACTTTCAGGTCTGTTGAGAAAATTTAAAAAGATAGATCCAAATACGGTATGACTTGAAGTTCAACTTGTAAATTAGACAATCAAAACCATCAATAGACATTTCTATGTAAAACTGTTCAAGGAAACTCATCCAGTCCCATAAAGAGTATCCATTTTACTGTGTATGTGCGCGTGTGTGTGGACCATTTTTCCAACAGGTATTATGTTGTGGTGACTGACTGGCCCAAAGCTCTGGTGCCGTTTTTGGTTTAGAAGTTAGGTTTAGGACTAAGGTGTGAACTGGTACTAGTTAAGTTTAGGGTAAGTGTCAGGGTTAGGCTGTAGGAATGAAGGGAAAATGAATGGAAGTCAATACAAAGTCCCTGTAAAGATAGAAAGACTATGTCTGTGTGTGTGTTCCATGACAGACCTGTTTGCTCCTCTCCTCGGCTCCTTTCTTGTCTGCCTCAGCTTGCTCAGCCCGGTCCAGTGCATTCTCCTTGTCCAACTTCAGCATAAGCATCTTTTTTTTGATGGCTTCCATGTTTGCTGTTGGGGGATGTTTACAGACTGAACAAAGACAAAGTCAGATTTCTGCAGGGTGTGGACCTGGTGGTCTGGTGAACAAGAGGACAAACCAAACACTAAGATAACAGCAGCTCATTTATATGACAGACATTGAGACCCTCCCATTACAAAGCTCCTCCACCTACTCATTGGGCTATAACGAGAGGCAACAGTTGGGAGTCTACAGTTGTCTTTCTGTCTGATGGGGTCAGTCAGGAGCAGTTCATTAAGTTTGGGTGTAAACCATAAATGGCTAAAATTAGGGTAAAAAACAAAAAAAAATTAGGTTAGAACATTCATGTTCAAAATCTAATTCATTTATCATTTACATGACCTCTGGAAAGAATTACACATATGAAACATTTCCCACATTACAAACAAAATTCAATTTTATTGTAATTTTATATAATGACAGAACACAAAGTAGACCATTACTGTGAGGTCCAAGAAAAATGGGGCATAGTCTTATTTTCTTCAGAATAAACACCTAATAATCATGGCCGGAAGTAGTTTTCACTTAGCTGGATGGCCATATCTTGGCAGGTCCATCATCTTTCCATATTCAGCCCTCTCAGCTCTGTGACATATTCAAAGCTTAGATAATATTTTAGAACCCATCTCTGTACTTTGTCGATGCTTTCTCTCTGGTCTGTCTGCTGTGTTCACTGATCTTCGTGGTGCTGTAGGTTTTCCTAATGTTCCTTCTGGATTTATGCAAAAATTAGAAAGTATCTGGAAAGTATTCACATTGTTTCAATTATTACATATATGTCTTCATGTTACATTTTTATACATCAAATCTCTAAACATAGTGACAGAAATGTGAAAAGAGCAATGTGAAAAGGGTTTGACACTGAACAATTTATGAAAAAGTACTTAAAATGGTCTGTAATGGACTGGGTTAGTGTTCAGGGATTACTCCACCTCTCATCTCTGGGGATACACACTGGGCCACATGAGGTTGCACTGATAAGCTGACAGACAGTGGATGTCTGGATTACTACCCATTGATGCTGCCCATGCAACTTGATTGACCCCGAGAGGACGCAGAGATGATCTGTAGAAATTTCCCTCAAACTGCTGTACCAAGTTTCTAGAGATATTTTCAAGAAGATGTCGAGCTGTGACAGCTGCCAAAGGTGCGTCAGTGAAGGTCATCTTTTTCCATAGGAGTTCCAAACGGAGTTTGGGTATTCAACTTGGGTGCCTTCTGAAGGCAACACAGTCTCTACAAGATGAATTTAGTTAGGAAAAACAAAACCATCTTGAAATAAAAACCTGTTATTAGCTTGTCTCCAGTAGTTTGCTTAGTTTTCCTTCTGAACACCAGAAGGTGGAGCGGCGATAACTGAACAGCAGCAGTAAACGTATCATCTGTCGCCTCTCTCTCATCACTTTCCTCCTAATTAAGCACACGACTCCTTCAGGAATTACAAAATATTCTCCGCTATTAACTTATGAAGATGCAATTATAATTTATGAATCTCAAATTAAATCTACGAATAATTTGAAAATCAAACTTATTTCAGATGACACTTAAAGCTAAATGAGAGGTTGTGAGCTACACCAAACACAATAGAAACTGAAGCTCTTTATGGTTGCTATGCCTGCCCAGTAACAGTACTCCAACATCTGACCTGTAACGACTATTACTGGATCTCTCTAAGGGATGGATTAGTAACAAGACCACCACGGTGGATTCGTCACTCGCTCCCTGTTGGTCCAGCTCGGGTTATTAATAAACAACTTTTGGCTGACATTGTCAGGGGGATTAAAATTATACAGCATCTCTGCTACAATTACCTGTCAAATGAATTTGAATGTAGGGAAACAAGATCTAAGTCATCACATCAACCATAATTGTGTATGAAGTTTTAAACCATAATAGATCTGGACTATCTATCCGTACTGAGGCAGAACAGGCGTTTAACTTTTCACCACTGTGCCGTGAAACACAAAGAAAGAAGGTCTGGGTCGCATGAGATAATGCTTGGTTATCCAAATTCTTTGTTCAAACTTCAGTTCACTGTGATGTATGAGAGTTGAATTAGACATCAGTCAAGTTTAAAAGCTTAAAGGACATTCATTTCTGCATGTTACCTGCTAACAGTGCTACATAATGTGTCCAATTAATTCTTCTGGACTGCAATTATGAGAAGCATGCAAATGTTTTACCTTGCATATAAATCTGCTTTACATATACTGCATGTGCAACAGGACCAGGGCTAGTCATCATTTAATAGAAATCTATAGAAAGTTTACTTTACAAAAATCTTTTTCATTCTTTTGTTGAAAACCTGTCAGCGAAATTCCCTTGACTTTTAAAGAGACCAGCTGTAAGCACTTTAAATACAGAGTGCCAAAAAAGATGAGCAGAAAAGTGCTTGAAATGCTTTGCCGTGTTACCATTTGTTTCCTCTAAAGGAAAACATATAACCTGTTACTTTCCACTAAGTGGCCCCACATGGAGGCTGCTGCAGTTGCTGTCAAAGAATTTTAGGACAACAGAAGTTTAATTAGTTTCTCTCACATATAATCTCATAAGTTGCTTGAGAATTCTGAAAAATAGTTTTTCTGCAGAATAAAAACTATGTGCCATCATAAGCTTTGAGAACTAAAATGTTTGTTTATCAGCATAACATTGAATCATGTAAAAATGCATCATGTGACCACAAAACACCCCTATATTTCTGTCATGACTAGAATTATTACAATCCTCACCTTGTTTTTTGCTGAAAGAAAGAAACAATAAATGCAACATAAGTGTGCAGGTTTCATAATTTTATTAAATACTTTAAACCCAAATGTAATGATGTGCAAACAAGATCTGGACTAGTCAAAGGATGTTTATTAAAAGAAAAGTTGTTTTTGCTTGACTTAAATAATTGCTCTATTATTTACCCAAAACAGTGTTTAATAAAGACGCCTGGTAGAATTTAGAGAGAATTTTAAACATTGAACAAGACATGAACCTGCAAATCTGTTTAATTTAAAGCAGCATGTAAGAATGACAATCACTGTTTTAGTATTTCAAAAATATAAAACAAATGATGAAATTATATCATAATCATGCAAAAAGTAAGGAATCCATAACATACTTCCTTAAAATAGCTTAAAACACAAAAGGGAATAATGATGAGTTATGTTCACATGTCATGAAAACAACAAAACAACAATTTAAATTCACAGGACATCGCATAATTAACAGCAGGTCAGACAAGGTCAAATGTGTTAAAACTATAAATTAACTTTTTAAGCTAGATGTTCATGTCTGTGAGCCCTCTGACATTGAATGATTTCATAAAGTCTCGTTTCGACATAAACACTTGCACTTTCAGAGTTGAGCGTCCCGTGAGAATAATGCATCTTTGTGAACAAAGAATTATGTGTGCCATGTGCACTTACATGCTTATGAAAAATTCAATAGACATGAAATGGAAAAGCTCTCTACCAGATAAACCAGAAAATTTATCTCTAAAAGATAAATTAAATCTCACCGTTAATTCCTCTGTATCCAGTTCAGTGGATTTAGCTCATCCTTCAGGGCCGATCTAAGGTTGTATGAGGCCTGGAGCAGAATTTAACTTAAATTCTCCTCTTCCTGCTAAGAACATCAGTGCCACTAATGGCATTTCAACATAGATATTTTAAATAACTTAAAAACAGTTATAATTGTAATTTACTAAACTGTATTTGTGAACAAACAGAGCTCAAACTCCCACATTAAACTCACAGCATCAGATTGTAGCTATGGTAACATAAACAATGAAGATTGTTCTTTGAACTTTTACAAAGTAAACTTTCCAGCTCCTTAAAAATCTTAAATTTAAATGATTTAAAATCTTGAAACTTTTCTATGCTGGAACCATTAAAACAAATTTAACAGCATTCTCATCCTGAATAAACAAATGTTGTATTGTATTTTTTTATTTCTTTGGTTTGTTTGTAAGACTCCATACCTGTGTGTCTAAGCATTGTGGGCAATGTCTTCCAGTAACTATAAGTTATCATAGTAGGTAATGGGGTTGTAAATGGAATCTACCATTTCTGCAGTGCAAAGACAACAAATATAGTCTCCTTTCTGCATGACAAAGTGACTAATAACAGAAAAATACTCCCACACTCAACCACTGACCATCCAAGCACTCAGAACCTAATCATAGACATTGGAGCTAATGATCTGGCCAAACAGAAACATTAATTATTATCATAATTGAAAAACTGAAAGCAAATGTGCTCATCAGTGGACCAATACCGAAAACTGAACCTGGAGATGAGATCTACAGCAGACTCAAGGAAAACTTATTAAAGCAACTTATTAATAGTTCTTTTGAACCATAATAAATTAAACATTGCACTCATCAAAATGTCACGTTTGTTACTGGTTTTCTCAATTGTTGATTATACAGTGTTTTTTTAATGACTATTTTTATGATGTTTACATCATAAAAGATGTAAACATCATAAGAGATAAACTTGATTTATTATTTGTAGAGCACATTGTAATATATTTTGGTGCAAAGCAGTTCAGTGATATAAAAACCAACAATAGTAGTTGAAGTTCAAGTCTATTCTCTGAGCTTCAGGGAGCCAGTTTAACTGGGTGATGTTCTCTTTCTTCCCATTTAAAACGGTTTACTTATAAGAAAAACAATATTATTAGTAAGGCTGATTTTAGTAATTGTTCATAATTGTTCATTTATATTAGCTAGAAACTGTTTTTCATATTACAATTAAACTTTCTCTTCACTTGCAAATATTTGTCGTTAATTTTACACTTTTGTGATTGAATACAGCAACTTTTGAACATTTACAAAATCAAAACCTAAATCATGATGGTGCTAGTCTGAATGAGAGCCATTACTCAGCAGGGTTGCCAATCGGTCGGGTTATCCCTCTGATGGCGGTGGTGTTTCCCCCACAGTCCACGTACTGATACATCTCCTCAGAAATCTGCTCTGAGTGGCCAAAGTATGTTGCTGTGATGGTCACGCTGAATAAGTGGAGAGGAATGTGGTAAAGCCAAACACACACTACAAACAGTGACCACAGACACACACTGGCCACTTGATGAACCAAACTTGCTCAAAACTCTGCTGACACACAGGAGCCAATCACAGGACAGCATCAAAATGGATTTAGACAACTAGTAACTAGTAATATGTTACTGTTGCCAGATGTGAGCATTTCAAAAACTGCTGGCAAGGTTTTTACACACAAGTACCCCAGGTTTACAGCGAACACCCACAGTGAATAACTGGTCAAAGAAATGCCTTGCTGGTGTGAGAGGTCAGAGAAACAGGCAGACTGATCCTAGATTATGGAAAAAGAACAGCAGCTCAAACAACTTTGATTCTATGTTATGAAGACTTATAATAGTTCTGAAAGGAAAGATTCCAGTCCAAGGCAAGCAATACCTAATAAAGTGGCCAGCGCATGTCAATTTGGAATTTCATGTGAACAAGTCAACTTACCGAGTCATGACAACAATGTTGTGTACCTTGATGGTTTCCAGGGTGCAGTATTCACTAGAAAACATTAAATACGTTTGAAAATGAATCCCAGGTAAAGCAGTTTAATCAGAAGCATTTAGTTGTTTTCAGGATAAAGGTGACAGTTTCTTTGGGTTCAACATGTCAAGATGACTATGTGTTGTGACAAACTACATTTCAAGGCAGGAATTAACTAGTAACTCTTTCAGAAGATACTAAAATGATATATTTCTCAACATCCCAGTGAGCTGCCAAAGAAGAGCAGCAATTCAAGAAGTTCAGAGACTCTCCTGCAGTCAACTGTGGACAATGTTTAAGCCACTTCCTAAAAACTAACTAAAATGACACAAAATCCTAATACTGACACTATTGCTCCACTACATCTCTGGAGGTTAATTTCTGTGACATAGGATGGGGAAAAAAATGTACACTTACTACATGTAGGTTAACTCATCTCCAATGATAGTGGGGACCATATAATCAATCTGAAAACACAAACAGAGACAGGTTGTTCCAATGGGTCTATGGAAGAAGTGAATGTGCAGACAGAGTAGGAAGACGTACCTGTTTCATGTTCAGAGGACTTATACTGATGACATTACTGATGCGAGAATTACCAATCACTGTCTTGGCAAACTGCACCTGTGCTGTGATGTTGACCATTTCCACTGAATAATAGTTATTGTTGGTGATGTTCAGAGTGTTCTGTCAGGACAATCAGCAATAGAGATGCATCAGTGCCATTTTTAGTTTATTGCTCTTATTTAAAGAGCCAGTATTATGTTCCAGGCAATAGTGTAATTTTATAGCACAATCAAGTAACTATCATTATCTTCAATCAAACATGACAAAAGAAATTTGACTACACTATTTAACGCCTTGAAATTGGGCCTCTGTCTCTTTAAGAAGCTCATGCTATGAAACTCCAACTTCAGGAAGTCATCACAGCAGCATTTCTCTATCAAGCTTTTAACACAACACAGTTCTTAAGAGTGTTTCACTGACAAGTCGTTCCTATAATGAGCTCCTATCTCAAGTTCCCAACCTAATTTTCTGCAGATTCTGGTCATTCAGAAGTAAAAAAAAAGCTACGGTGTTTGCTTTACTCAGCAGGAAATCATCAACTAAAAGGCTGAAAGGTTTTACATTTTTTCTCTCCTTACATTTGTCTCTTGATTTCTCATCGGCACATTTTTATGTATGACTAAAATCATCTAAAATACAAAGTTGGACAGTAAATAAGAAAAGCAACACAAATACAAATGAAAGATATATGAAGAATTTGAAAATAAAAGTGGAAGCTTGTGAAGATTGTACTTGCCAAATAAATTACTGTCAGTCTTTGTATTGTATTAAACAGTATTCAAAGTTTGAATAGAGAATTTCTTAAAGCTACAGAGAACTTTACCTGAAGGAAACAAGTTGGTTATTCAGGATAAAATGAATGACTTCAGGTCATTAGAGAATTTTGATTAGAGTTTTAATTTCATGAAGGCCTGTCATTACGCAAAAAATCAATTAATCGCATGATAATTTAAAACAAAAATCAATCATTTCCAATTGCACGACTTATTGTTTTTCTTTTTTCTCTCTACCAAAACCTGGATAACAAACGTCTTCAGTCTAGTGCTTTGGTCTCAGGTAGGTCTTTTCTGAAGAACAGTTTTGTTTACAGAGTCCATAATTCATTTGTTGTTTCTGTTATTTGGTTTATTTTGTATATTTAAATGTATTCCAGTTAGAGTTTTAAATGTTCAAAAAACTTTGACCTAAAATGGGAAGTTGATTTTGATTTCACACAAGACATTGTGAAAAAAATACATGTGTGTTTTTAATATACATTCTTTGAAATCCAACATGTAGATCTCTAAGATAACTTGAGCTCTACATGTCTCATGTAAATGTACATGTCATGTACATGTCTCATGCCTCTATGGACACTTCTGGACACTTTAACCTCTGCTTAGTTCCACTATTCAGTCTTCATAAAAAAAATAATATTGTTTACATTACTAAATTGTCTTGAAAAATTATTCTAAAATCTGAACTTTTTCATCTAAGGTCTACAAATGTAAATGTTTTTTGTTTTTTGGGGGGGAGGGATTTTATTGGTATTTGTGTCCCTGTATTGTATACCTCTTCAACTCGGATATTCTTACTTACATAAGTCATACTACTTTAGGGCTGTGCAATATCAATTTTGCGATATACATCGATATTTTCTTTCCTAGAAAATTTTTTTATATTCGTCCGCAAGTATCGTAACAGCCAGCTGTCAACTTGCTCACTCACTGCTTGCTTCGCCGGGAGAGTGATTCGGTCATCAGGCTTAGAGTGATTCCTTCAGATGTTAAGTGTCAAGGTTCAAAAGGTATCAAATTATTCAGAGCAGGTACTTGGTGCATTTCATTTACTTTACAAATGCATGTAAGCTACGGTTTGTACTGTTTCAATCAACAGAAACATGTTTTCTCACCACTTTTTTGATTCATTTTGTCCAGCTGTCAACTTTAAGTCTGTGTCCAAACAGAGCCAGGTATTGTGTACTTGGTGCTTTTAATCAGTTTTCAGCTAAATAAATTCAGTCCAACTATAACAGTCACAAAATGTTACTAAAATCACTCTGTCCCTCTAAAATCTTTCAGAAAAATCACAAAAGTGTATTGAATTGTATTGATTGCTGAATAGCACAATATTGTATCATGAGCAGAATATTGTGTATCGTATTGCATCGTGAGATTATTGCATCACTACAGCCCTATACTACTTATGTAATATTCTGCATATGTAATATAAATATTTAGTTATGCTAAACCTCTGTGCATGTAGTGTAGAAAGCCCAAATGACAGAAATGATGATGCTAATGATTATTCTAGTTTTGTAACAATGAACCATGCTGTTGCTCATTGTGGTGGAACTCCCATGACTATCAATCAAATGCACAGAAAAGTAAACTTGAACCTACTTACAGATGTGCCACAACTAACTGGATCAGTAAGTATAAAAATGTTAAATACATTTGATAAATAACAGTAGTAGGAGGATTCTGCTGTTACAATTAGAAGTTTATTCTGATTTGTAGATTTGGACAGATCTGTTCCCCTGTTTGTGCTTTCCAAGGGAAAACAGTAGTCAACTGATATTAGAGCAGTTTCGTATGTCTAAGGCACGATTAAATAAAATAAAGCAAAGCAGCCCAATACTGTTACTATAAAAGAATAGGAATGGGAGAGAAGCCCACCAAACTCACCGTGATGTTGAGATAGACGATGTGCTGATCCAGGTCATAGCTGACATAAACAAACTTGACTCCCACATTGGATACATCAATGGAGCGAGGGAAGAGGAAGAAAACAGCCAGACTGGACAGCAACAGGCAGAGCACCACTGATGCGCTTACATACAACTTCCTGACAAGAATCAGGAAAATGATAAAAAAGTTGGAAAATTTACATCAGCACTATATTTGTGTGTTTACGTATTGTCAATAGTATCTTCCAATAACATGTAATTATCTAGTAATAAAAACAGGGAAGGTTGCCCAGCGCTGCTATCACAGAACTTGGCTAGTTTTCTGGGGGAAGCCCTACGATCGATACAGCTGCAGTTCCTCCATGATGTCTATAAAACTTTGATTCAAACCTTTTAGACAAATTATGCTTTTTTCTTTTTGGTGAGGTAAGGGGCTTTAACTGGGGTCAAACAAAACAATGATCCGATTGCAAACCTCCTGTATGTCTTTGCAAGCAAATGATGTTCGACCATCAGGGCCCTCAAGCATGAAAGAGTTTGCAACTTATTGAACGCTCGCAGGGTGAAGAAATTCTGAAACTTGTGGCGCACAAAACGTACAGATGTAAAAATAGTGTGCAAACTTGGTAAAATGTAGTCTAAATCTAGATTTAGAATAACCATGGAAATGGCCCCGGCTTTTAGTTTTCTGTACTACTACTAATAATGACACATTTTATTTAAAAGACATCTATTAGGGCACAATGGGGCAACTTACAAAAAAAAGAAAAGAAAAAAGAGCAAGACAAAAAATTAAATAAGAAAATAAAATAAGTAAAGTTAGAGAGCAAAATAATCAAAGTGAAAGTGGTTGTTTAAACAGAGTTTTCAGGCAGGGTTTAAAAAAAAGAGCTTGGAGTGAGGGGGGGAAATCAACATGCTGTTGAAGCTGATACTGCAGTATGAAAGAATCATGTGTTGTTTCAGGTCAACGTGCTATGACCATTAGGACCATTTTTGTATAACATAAGTTGGACATTTACAGAATGGAGATCCTTTCTATTCACAAAGATCATTCATTTACAGACACACCCTGTATTACTGCAGCTGACAGCTCTGATCACATCAGGAAATCAGCTCAAAGCATCAGCTTGGAATTTAGACCCCGTCCAAATGGAGACGAGATTAAGTGTATCTGCAAATATTTTGTTTTGTTTCGGCTGTGTGTCTACATGGATCTGGAGTTTTGGGAGACCAGAAACCATCAATTTTTGAAGACAAGTATCAGAGTAGAAAAATGTCAACATGTAGTTTCAGCTTTGATTGCCCCAGATGCGTCTTCAAAAAAAGTCTAAGAATACTTGGGTGTTTTTTTTTTCAGCAACATTTCGGCTTCAGGACTTTTGAAAAAGAAAAAAAAAAGTAAAAGGTATTAATGTTTTAAGTTTTAAATATTGTGTTACAATACTGACATGTTTAACAAAAATAAATTAATAATGGGCAAGCTCAGGATTGGATAAATTAATAATTACTGGTGTTTTTTTCACCATCGTCTGTGAATGTGTTTCACCGTGTTATGAACATTCACATATAGACCACAAATAGTTAAGCATGTAAATTTGGAAAAATAATGACTTTCTTAAAGAGTGTGTCTCTTTCACTATATAATATGTTTTATTCTTGAAATTGTAACACATCATGTAGTTAAGAATAATGTATGTCTATATTGTAAAAAAAAGTTATATTATAAAATATGTATATTTTATAGTTTAAACTTCATGAGGACGTCTATTACACTGCACTGGGGACACAATGAAATTCAACATGCGAGTCACCAAAAAGGTGTGTAAAGAACAAAATAATATTTAAAAGGCATTTCATTTATATTTGAATAATGCAGCAAACATCTAAATGTATAATTAAAATATTTTGTTGTAAATAATTGGCACATTTTGCAAAAAATAATTGCAAGCAAAACATGGGAGACATGGAATGTTGCCGCAAAAAAAGAATCCCACACTTACGTCCTTCTTGGCCGCAGTCTTTGGTCACTGTATGGAATCAATGCAACAAGTTGATTCTCCTGTCCTGGAAAACAGGAAGCAAACTCTGATGTTGGACTTGTCATTGCTGTTGGTTTTAAGTTGGCTCCAATCACAACTTGATTTGATTCATCATCTTGCTTATTTCAATATAAACTGATGTAGTCAAACACTGAAAAAGCTTCATTATCTTTTCAAGAACAGCATACACAATATATGAAGTACATGGTCACCTCTGGGGATTCTCCCAGTGCCCTGACATGTTGGACACGTCACGCTGTCTTTTCCTGTGAATTCCACGTAAGGAAACTGGGAGACATCAGCTACACTGTCATTCTCTGTCATTCCATCTTCCACAGGAGAAGACAAGTTGTCCTCTTTATCAATGAGGGTTGTTTCCTTAGAGATGCAGGAAACTGAAAGCCCCATAATCACAACTGGGGAGAAACAGATCAACAAGGAATCTGTATTTTAGAAGTATACCTGTAATTAGAAGGTGGCATATGGTGAGTCTGTAGAGTGTGACGATTTCTAACTGAGGAACAAATGAATGAATATGGACTGGCGACCTGTCCAGGGGAACCCCATCTCTGGACAGTTGACCTGCTGGATATAGGCACCAGCACCCCTCACAATCTCACTAAGGATAATGGTGCTAGAAAATGGATGGGCGGATGGATGGATGGATGGATGGATGGATGGATGAATATCCTGTTCAATTACAATATTTTCCCCTGAGCGTCAGGGTTTCAGTTGTTGAGATTAGAATCAGTTGTGAGTATATCCAAGTGGGCAAATACAATACTCAGGATATAAAGGTACAAAAACTGAAATATTATTGCCGGTCAAATTTTGCATTCAAACTGCTAATGGTACTGTGTTTTGCAGAACTATGATGTGGACAATGGGTAAATAAAACAGGTTCAGACATCATTGACAGCTTATAATTTATGTGTTTTGATGCTGCTGTTCTCCGTTTCTAACATTAACTAAAACAGTTAGTTTTAGTTTACCAGCACTAGTTAACTACCAACTAGTGCTAATCTGTGGTAGACTAATATTTGTGTTTCAACTATTGAATGGCTTTTGTTGATTACAAAACCCTCAACTATTTTTCCCGACCAACATGCATTAGTTGAACAAACATTGGAATCGAAGAAAAATAAAAATAGTGACCAAAGAGTGACTTTAAAAAAACAGTATCATTGGCTTACCTTTTAAACATTAAAAAACCCGATGTTAAAGGAGCTTAACTGTGAACTGGCAGCTTCGTATAAACTTCAACTAACAAACAGACGGTTAGCCAAGCAGTTGGCCGCAGAGCACACAGGTACCTGAAAACATTATGAAACCATTACTTAACCAGCTTTACCAACAAGTTCACCGACAACAAATTAGTCACTGCAGTCGCGCCCAAGTGTATTTGAAAGGACAAGCTTACCTGAACAGAGCTACTCGTATCAGCATAACCTTTAATAGAACAGACACAAGACACCATAACTTTTGGAGTCCAAAGGTTTCAGGATAAACGCTTTTGTTTACTTCTTCCTCATGGATCATGCGGGATGAACCAAACTATGGCGTATTGCTGCCCCCTTCAGTACACGCAGAAACGTTGCAATCAGATCTTTACATATTTCTATTTATGAATCCTTAAAATATTGCATCTCAGTAACACAGCTGACAGGTTAAACACATCATACAAATTAAGTCCCCACAAAGTGTTTTAATAATTTTATTTAATAATAATTGTTTGAAGTATACTAAAAAGTATACTAAAATATACGTGTACCAATTTCGAAATTAGAACTTTAAACACACTTAAACATAATTGTACCAAAATACACTTTTAATATAGTAAATAAAAGTATACTTGAAGTGAACAAAATATGAATGAATATGTATGAATTTCTTTTACTATTTATTAAAATTGAATACAATAACAAAAGGATAACCATGATGTAATTTTTAAGAAAGTACTCAATCAATTTTCAGATGTTTGATGTAAAACTTTATAATCAACGGCATTAGCTCCAGTTCACACTCCAGACCAGATGGTGGCAGTATTGCACATTTTCATTTATTTAAAAAACGCCACAAAGAGAAGAAAAACTTGAACACAGGGAAGATAACAGACGCTATTCAAATTCGCCGTTTTTACTCCCATAATATTGTCTTAAACGTATAGAGGGCCTTGACAACATGTATTGCTCTGAATTTTCTCAAAACACTGGCATTTCCTGTTTGGAGCTCCAGAATATTCCTAGATCAGAGTGCAGGATTCACACAAAGAATGTCCCACTCCCATCATGACATGGCAAATGTAAATGTGAATCTAAAGCAGATTTTTATGACATTCTTTAATGTGTTGAAATGGATGTACTATTAAATGTTAGATATTTCATTTACCCTTAAAGTCCCACAAGGAAGGTAAACTTGCACTTGACAGTAATGGCTAAAACAGCTACAACAAAATGGCAAAATTTTATTAATATGATAACTTTATTGTATAGCAGTATTCTAACCTGCATCCAGGTAAAGTTAGCTAAAAGATCCAACAGCTTTACTCAACTCAGTCCATTAGTTTGGGGGAAAACTCTGAAAAGTTCTTTGAGTTTTGCTGGTTTGCTGCCATGATTCTAACACACACTTGTGCAGCTCCGCAGAGCAGCAGCAGGTCTCCTTCACGGCGCACAGGTCTAAACCCAGCGCAAGTGTCCTAGCGCTCATGTTGCGTTTAAAAGCGGCTCGGAAAAACATGTTACAACATGTTAACAACAGATTAAACAGTTTTAACTGCTGATAAAAGTGACAGAGGAGACAGATATGGGAAGTGTGAGAGTTGGCCATTCTAAGGTAAAACCCAGCGCATACAGCGTTCATGGTTTTTTTTTTTTTCATCCAGACGGCTTCCCTGCCCCCTCTGCAATGGGACGGCGCCCCACAGTTTGGGAACCTCTGCTCTATGATAAGGTAAGGCAGTGGTTCCCAAACGTTTTTTCCTGCGCCCCCCCCTGTGGTTTCCAAACATTTTCTGGGCCCCCCTGTCCCTGCGCCTGAGGGGTGTCGCGACTTTTTTGGGAGCAAAATTAATGTACATAGCTGAACATAGACAACAACATCGGTAGCCTACAGGCTACGTGTTAAGCTTAAGGTGTTGTATTGTTATTAGCTAGTCATCTTTTAGCTAACATTACCTGCATCCAACAGCTTCACTCAACACAGTCTGATAGTTTTGGGGAAAAAACTGTGTAAAGTTCTTGTGTTTTGCTGGTTTGCTGCAATGATTCTAACACAGTGGTCCCCAGCCCACGGTCCGTGGACCGGTACCGGTCCGTGGACCAATTGGTACCGGACCGCACAATAATTAAATATTTCCGTTTTATGTATTATTTAAGTCTGAGGATCTTTTATTTTGAAAATCCTTTAACCGGATTCTCTCGGTTACTTGCGCACCAACATTGAGCCACAAGCAGCAAAATGAGTAAGAAACAGATCAGATGTCTTTAGAAGTTTCTTTGCAAAGGGGAAAAGGCCCAGAGAGACAGGAGGATGGATTTATCCCGGACCGGTATAGGTGAGTCTCA
>CAEGAF010028986.1:0-24475 GCA_903067075.1 Micropoecilia bifurca | reverse complement strand
GATATGAGTCACATTCTAAAAGAATCTGACCTGAGCTGTTCACACTGCCATGAAAAGATCGGATACAGGTCACATTACGACAAAAAAATCGGAATTGAGTCACTTCAGGCTGCAGTGTGAACGAGTTACTGAAGCAAACTTTTCAATAGAATCAAATATAGAACAAAATGTGTAGTGTGTGGCATGTAAACAGAGCAATACCAGGAGACGATACTTTTTACACTTTATTGTATATTTATATATATATTTATATATATAAAACTACAAAAGTAAGACCGTTTTCAGTTCATAAACAGCTGCGAAGCTGAGCATTTTATTTTCTACAGACCCACCGATACAGTGATCAGCTGATAATTTCTCTCTCCGTGCTTGTTTTGTTGCATAGAAAAAGGCACAGCGCTGAGGTCTGTAGGTTACAGCCCGTGTTGAGGGAATCCGCCGCACGCTTGGACGCAATGAAACCGATTTGGTGACAAACACTGATTGAAAAGTCTTAGGAGCTTGAATGTTGGTCATACTATGTACATCACTTTTGGCATGAAAGCATCCATGACAGGCTTTGGAGTCTTGACATCTGTAGGTTTGAGACCGTTTTCTTTAAATATTGCTGCATGAATGTGAACTGTTTGCCTTCAACCGGAAAATGATAAAAAGTACAAAAGATATAAAAAGTTGTGGCCACCCCACCAGGAGAAAAAAAAATCTAATCCAGAACGCAACAAACCAACAGAAGATAATATAACAAAATATGTATATAAAAAAATGGCTTCCACCCAGTTTTTCACACTCCGATACATTCCTATCTAAAAGTACATTCCTAACACACATTCTGTACACACATTTACAATCAATGTGTCCACTTCACATCAAAAATAAATATATTTACACAGAAAAGACAAAAACCCCAAGATGAATAAATAATTTCAATGGAAATTAAACAAAAGCACTCCAAAAAAAATTTAAAACACACATAGAGAAACAAGACACAGTCGTCTGCAAACAGCATAACGTGGCGCTCGACTCACATCTGAGCAAATACTCTGCCAGGGAACCCAAACTTTACACCACCCTCCATTTCTCTGAAACACCACTGGACACAAGGGCTTCTCCAGATGTCTGATAATTATTTTAAGATAAAATAAATGCCTTTTGAACTCTCCCTTTGGAACGTAGCTCCGATTGGCACAGTTCCATGACATGGTACAGCTCAAATTGACGAGGTTTTCAACTTCAGGTGGCTTCACATTGCTGCTTTTGCAAAGCTAGCAATGTGGCTAGCTTTGCAAGTCACATTGCTTGCACATTGCTTGCAAAGCTAGCAATGTGACTTCACATTGCTAGCTTTGTACTTCCCAAACAGCATTAGCATCTACTGACAATGCTACAAAAATTGACTTTTACAATGTTTTCTTCTCACTTTAATTCACTATTTAATAATTATTTCATTCATTCAGACTTTAATTTTAGTTCTCAAGGTGTTTTGCAGCTTGCTAGCTTGATAAATTTGTAATTGCAATAAATTATTTTAACCCGTTTTATAATTAATGAAACATTTTTAAAAGTAATTTGTGATGAAAATATTAATTCTTTTAAGCTATCATTAGCACAAAAGGTGGTGGAACGGTCTGTTATTTAAAGTTATCATCTTCATTCTGAAAATTTGCAGTTTGAAGGGCTTAAATATTTGAAACTGCAAAAATTTGCTCCACAGCGCCCCCTACAATGTTAATTACATTTAAGTAGTAGTCCAAAACAAAAACAGTCTCAACAGGAATCCATTTTGGATTGCATCGTACAACACAGCGCCATCTACTGGCACTGCGGTGTAATTAATCCAGTGAGATTCAGATACAAGTGGACATTTTTGAAAGGCATCATTCAGAACCAGTCTGGTGTTTCTGCAAAATGCCCGTTTTCTAAGCTGCCTCTGGCTCCAACCGCGCCCTTCATGCCCTGCAATGATTTAAGCTCCCAGATAAAAACAGAGAAAATGCCCAGGATGGGTTGCTTTGTTGTTGTTTTTTGTTGCCTTCAGATGGATTGCCATAGTTCACAGGTCAGTAAAAAAAAAAAAAAGAGGTGGCGCTAGCTGGAGCAAAAACCAAAAATACCAAACTGTTTGGGCCGTTCCATGTAAAGGAAAAGTGCCAAAAGTGTTCAGAAATGCTGCTTATGACATTCTGAATTTTAAACAAATTCAAAAAAGGTTGAATTTAATACATTATAGCTAGATTTATAAGGCTTTGTGACAAACTTAGTTTTAATGCACCACAGTCTGTGGCATGGCTGCAGCATCAGGTTAACACTGTGGTTTTGGTTTTTCACTTCAGTGGAAATCTCAATTCAAATTTCTTCCGTGATAGTTTTAGCTCTCCCGCTAAATATTGGGTTGAGGAAATAGTGTAAAGTAGCAGGACTGCTAGTCTACAAAGAGCTAGCTAGCATTTAAGGCTAACTATTACTAACACATGTAAGCAAACCCCGGAGAAACAGGGAGTGTAAGTAATACTGTACGCCCTGCTGTTACCAAATCATTATAAATCGGTTTTTTTTGCCAAAAAATAAATAAATAAATGCATCAACTTTGGAGATTTTCCAAATCATCTACACGCAATTGGGACTGGGGAGAGGGCTGCTTATTTCTTCAAGTGTAAACCAGTGTTACCAGTGGGTGCAGCTCATTTGAATACCTCTGAAACTGGTTTGTGATAACTGGCTCATATAACCGAACTCATGTAAAACAACAACCAGCAGTTGTATTATGACTGTGAATAAGGTGCGGAGACAAGCAGATGTATGGAAGGGTGGAAGGGCCAAAAAAGTAACATAAAAAACAAACAGGAAGTCTGGCATTGAATTCGTAGACATCATGCGTACACAAACAGACGCTCCCTTCTAGTAAAAAGTTTAAACAACCTGGTGATGTGGTTTAGAGCTACTCCTAAAGCATTATTGCAAAGCCAGGCTAACGTGGAATCTATGGGGGTCCAATTGTGCCAAAATGTGATAAATAAAAAAATAAACACGTTACACAGCATGTTTTGGTCTACATTGGACTAAAGTACACTGACATAATTACATATTATTGCAACATTTTGTATTTTATGTATTTAATAAAATCAACGAATTTCAATAATTATGGTTACATTTATTTGTCAGGGCTGCAAAATAGATCGAAGAAAAAAAGTTTGTACATTCTGGAGATTTCTTATTTAACCACTTAAGCTTTTTTATATAATATTAGGAATACATTAGAAGATGCAAATAAGCAAACTATTCTGTTAAATCAATATTTTATTGCCTAAAATGCAATAAAATACATGGATTATTTGTAGAAAATGACAAATTTGCAGCTAAAACATGCATCTAGCATCAACATATGAAAATCTCAGCCTTTTCTGTTTGATATATCATCTATACAATATAGGGCTTATCTGTTTATTTTTGGATTAACCAATTAATAATTGGAGAGAAAAAGGTGCTTTTTTAAAAAAGAAAGCACCTGAATTTTAACCAGGTGAAAACTACTTGAGGAGTTCTAGGTAGAACATATTTACAGAAAAACAGTTTTTTTAAATCTTAAATAGAAAAAGGGTTTGTTTTAAGCACATTTTTGGCTTATTTACTTATCTGAGAATGTTTTTTCAGCAATTAGCCTCTTTTGAGTTTGTATTTATCGTGATTAATCCACTTAATTTCCACCCTACTGAATATAAAATAATTTATCAGATTATTTATTTACTACATCTCGTCACTTTTGGCACCCCATAGACACCAATAAAACAATGTATTCCCCCTTAAATGCTTGCTTTACAATTAAAACATTGTATCTGTAATAAGATATAGATTAAATAATCATCATTTGATCATGTAAAATTACCTCAACAAAATTTAATACGATATAATAAATTAAAAACATCGAGTGACCCTCAGTGGGCTGTTAAAGTGAGAAGAGCGGATAAAAAATACTGTAAAAACCAGGAACTGAATAAGTGGTCATTTGAAAGGCACTCAGCTGCTAAAAGCCATAATTACAGTGTGTGTATGTATATGTTTGTTTTGTATTTCTGTACCTGTGAGGAGTGCATATCCCCACGAGGATTAAAAATAGAAATATTTACAGTTACTCTTAAGGGTTAAGGCTTAGCTTCAGGTAAAGGACTAGAAAGGAAATTCATAAAGTTCCTCACAAGTATAGATATATAAAATTCTGTGCACTACAAAAACACAAAACCTTACCAATTATTAGAGTAGTTCATAGTGAAAATATCTTGGTACACTTGAAATAAAATTATAACATGACTGTTCATCAAGATATAGGAGCTTGATTTATGTAAATAATTTCCTAAATGAGCTCTATTATGCTTCGTTGAATGGTTAGGATAGGTCTATGGAATATACAAAACATATTCATTAAATTTTTACACAAAACTATTCTTACATCTGGTTAATTCTGCTTATTTTAGGGCTGTGTCACTTTAAATCCAAATAAGCTACTGCTGGTCACGCCCCCAGCTCAACAATTACAATCGCAAGTGAAGATGGCTTCAAAAAAATGCATAATTATACAACCATACATCTTTAAAAAGCCTGAACAATTTAAAAAACAACATAGCAACTGGTTTCCAGCGGACCAAACTCGGAGTTCTTGGATTGCTAGGCAACGGGGTTGAGCTCAGCTAGGGTTGCTAGGTAACCGCTCAGTAGTGGCCAGGTTTTTGAAAAAGAAAAAGTTCCTCTGGCAGGTTATACTAATCCCAACATGGGAAAATGTCTTTTTATAATAATCTGCCAATAATCAACTTTTTAAATCAACATTAAATAATTATTTACTTAAAACAAACTCATATCTTGGTGAAAAGTTACTTTGAGTTAGCTTTGTCTCAAGCATACCAAGACATTTGCACGAGAAACTAGACCAAAAATACTTCTGTTTTTGCGGTGTGTATGCTTTGCTTCCTCGTTACTTCACTTCCACACCTAGAAAGGCGAGCACAGTGCATGAACAGTGTTGTGTAGAAGTAGTAGTTGTCATAGTAGTACTAGTTGACATCACCTTCGATGTTTACAATTACCGACCTTAGAAGAAAAAGTCTTTTTTAAAGAGATAAAAACAAAAGCGATCCCAAATTTTTCCATCCAGTCCATTTCTCCAGGTTAATAAAAAGTCTCGCAGGTGGAGGCGAGGGTGTCGCTGAGTCATGACCCCACCAGCACCTCCATGATGTGGTCCAGTTCTGTCAGATCAATTTTAAAAGGCTGATTGGCTGAAACCTGGGGGGCGGAGCTGCTGTACGGCGACGCCAGAGTTTTGAGGAGGTCGTCGGCGTTCACCACCGGCGACAGCTTGGCCAGACCGCCACTGCCGGCTGTGGCGCCTACGGCCCCTGCTGTGGTGCAAGGGTCAAAGTCGTACATGGACGTGTCAATATCGGCGAACAGGACGTCGTCCAGCGCCAAGTCCGAGAGGAAACCCGAAGAAGAAGGGGACGAAGGCGAGGGGGAAATGTCTTCCAGGCTGGCAGGGGAATGTGCGGGCAGGAAAATAGCAGCTGCCTCTGGCTTCGCACCCATTGTCCTGCAGTCTCTGGTGGAGCCTGTGGGTGATGAGAAAGGGGGTGGAGTGGGGGAGGTAGTTATGGTCATAGTATTAGCGGCTGCCGTCCGTGTAATGGCGGTGGGAGGAGCCAACTCCATGTCGCTCGGAGAGGATGAGAAACTGTCGTTTGATAGGACAGTCACACTAGAGGACACCTTCCTCATTAGCGCCGACGGTGGAACCAGTGGGGGCGGAGACAGAGGAGGAGTGGGTGGGGACGGCGCGCAGAACGCCGAATCCCCACCGTCCTCTTCCAGCAGCGAGGCCGGAGTGAGGCAGGCGTCCAGGGGCGCGGCGCAGCCTTCCGAGCGCTGGGGCGCTGGCAGGCTGGGAGGCACCATCGGGTGGGGCGAAGGTGGCGGAGGAATCGGCGGCATCAACAGCGTGGACGGTTGGGACAGGACGCCGAAAGGTGGCGGCGCCTCGCGGAACCCCTCGTCCATGGGGTCGTCGGGCGGCGGCGAGGGCGGCAGAAACAGAGGCCGCAGGGAGCCCTCCTGCTTGAGCTCGTCCTGGATGCGGCGGAGCATGTTGTTGATGAGGACGCGGCGCTCCAGGCTGGGCTCGCCGAGCGGCCGCTGGCTGTAGAGCTTCAACAGGGAGATGTTGAAGATGGTCTGTCTCTGAAGGGTGTAGGACACCTTGGATAGACCCTCAGAGGAAACGCCTACCCCCGCTCCCGCCACCGACGCCTCCAGCGCTTTGCCTTCCAGGCCCTCTTCATCCTCTTCCAACTTCCGCTTTGCACCTTTACAGAACATATATCTAGACAACACAAAACAAAAGGAGAGAAAACAGGTTAATGAAGTGCTCAGATTTAAAAAAAAAATCATTAAGACACAAATCAAGTCTAACGTCTAGTGTTGCTCCTTCGCATTCAGTGACTTATAGCTCAGAAACTAAATAAAGTCACTCCAGACTTCATGAAAATCTGTTAGACCTGAAGGCGGATGGCCTACAGCAGGAATGTCAAACTCCAGTCCTCAAAGGCTGCTGTCCTGCAGTTTTTAGATGTGCCACAGGTACAAAACACTGGAATGAACTGGCTTAATTACCTCCTCCTTGTGTAGATATGTTACCCACAGCCTTGCTAATCACCTAATTATTCTATTCAGGTGTGGTGCAGCAGAGGCACATCTAACAGTTGCAGGACACCAGCCCTTGAAGACGGGGTTTGACACCCCTGGCCTACAGTGTGTCTATTTCTCTTTTTGGACAAAATCATTCTTGGATAATAAGATTTTAGTCTCATCAGTTCTCCCTACAAGTTGTTTTAGGACTACTCATCACTTATCACAGCTGGTTTCACAAATACTTGATCAGTACATCTGAATGGTGCTATTGTACCCCCTCCTTTAGTGCCGCCCTGGGCAACTGCCCATATCCAAAAACCTTTGCTATTGGGGCCTGTCGTTTAATCACATCCCAAATACAAAATCACTTATTTCGTACAGGAACCAAAGTCTTCTATGGGACAGTAAGAAGCTGCAAACAAGAAGTGAGCATATTGCATTTGGAGATAAAAAAAAAAGTGAGCAGCTGGAGAGGAAACCTTCACACACTAAGTTACATAATAACAGTGGTTCCTGCTCAGCACAGGATCATAGGCCAGATTTAAAGCCCAACCTTTGGCCACTCCTCTTTTTATGATATTAGAGGAAGAACTTGCTGGTTGTGGTGGTGAGCAGGGTACAAGAGGAGCAATAATTTGGGTGATTTTTTATAAAACTATTCAGAAAACAAAGAAGAAAATAGAAAGGAAAGAAAGGAGCTGCTGCAGTGTGTTTGACTTTAATCCAGGCTGACATGTAGCCAGTCGCCGCCTTAATAAAGGCGCATGCGTCTTCTCTCAAACACACACACACACACACACACACACACACACACACACACACACACACACACACACACACACACACACACAGGAAGTGTAAGCTGCAGGCCCAGTCACCACGACCCGTTGGTTGCCATGACAAACCGAGTCAGCTGGGAATTCACCCAAAGAAACGACAATGAACGGGATGCGGTGCAGGGAGGAAGAAGAGTACAGGAGGAAGACAAGCGAGAAGCGGAAGCAGAGGAGTAGGAAAGGTAATGAGGAATCCATCCAGAGATGCAGATAAACCCACCATCGCTTCTACGACTAGGCCAAGGGTGTTCAAAGTGAGGTCCGTGGGCATTTGCAGAACCCGTCCTGATTTCTTGCGGACCCCGACCACAATTCAAGAATAATTTTCTACAAAACTACGACTATTGAATCAAAATCTACTTACAAAAATGTTAGATGCAGCAAAAAGTGATAATCTATTCCAAACTTTCTAGTTTCCATCTAAATTAGACCACAGCTACTCACAACTTGTACTCTAAAATACAACTTTGTGCACCCAAATGTGCTTTTAATTGTTGTATTAAAACTCGGCTAGATACGTTGACCAAGATCCTGTTTTTATTGCCGAGAACAGACAAAATAGTTTTTCAGCTTTCTTACATTATTGCCTAAAACGCAATAACATAACATTCCTTTGGGCTCAGCTTGATCATCTGTAGCAAAGGATGCATCTGTAGGTAAATAAATACATCTAAAAACATGTGGAAAGTTCAGTCCTTCCTGTTTGATTCAACATTAATACAGTATAGTGCTGATCAGGTGTTTATTTTTTGGATAACTGATTAATAATTGGATAAAAAAAAGGTGTCTAATAGGATATTTTGGTGTTTGTTTTACAAAATTTTAACCAGGTGAAATTAAAACAATGATAATTGAGGAGTTCTAGGTAGAAAATATATACAGACTAAAGTTTTTTAAAGATGAAAAATGTTGATATTTTTGTACAGATTTGACGTAATTAGTTAGTCCTTAGTGTGGTGTTCAGTCAGCAAATGGCCTTTTGAAGACTGTGTATATAGCTTACAATTGATTGCTTACTATATTATAGTTGACTATTTCAGTTATTGATTGATATAGTATATAACTGAAAATGACTGGTTCAAACTGGTTTTCTGTTGAAAACTGTAGCAGAACAGCCTGGAATCACCATAGCAACCAGTGACTCAGCAATATTTCAGCCTCTGCTTCTTGCATTACTGGGCAGATTTTTATTTTGTAAATAAATAATCCAGTATCTAATAAGTTGGGAGTTATTCACAGACTCATACATGTAGTTTGAACTAAGTATTCACACCTACATCACACCAAGCCGCATCCGGTTGCTATGATTACTGAGTAAGACCTCAAACTTCTCCAACATCTTCCCAATAATTTACATGGTGAATAAAGATGCATTAGAGGAAATGAAATAGAGTTTCTGGCAGCTGGATAACTTCTAGGCAGTAACGCGTTCTCACATCGGCACTCCTTCATTGCAGTAGTGACTGCTGCTGCTGCTGCTTCAGGAAAATGGAGATTCAGAGGCGCGAGGAATATATATATATATATATATATATATATATATATATATATATATTAAAAAAAACGGCATTTCAAAGCAGAACGCTGCTGCTGTGTGACTGAGAGACGAAGCAGCTGCGCATGTGTGAGTCACCGAGCCTCGGCAGGCTGTTTGGGCTTTCTCACACACAAGACGCACACATACCAGAGGTGCCCCACCCGTCACATTCCTCTTCATTATCCTCCTCTCGCCTCCGACTATCCGCTCCTTACACACTATTCCTCCCGTCTTTAACATCCTGCAGCTTTAATTCCTCCAATTTCTCTACAGTAACTCTGTTTAAAAAAAAAAAAAAGAAAAGAAAACCGGATCGTAAAAGAGTCAAAGTGATGAAGCACAGCAGCGGAGCGAGGTCACTCTGACTGAAAATCCTACAGAGGCACAGTTAAGCTACGGTGCCAAAACTTTCTGAAAGGGTTTCATTTAGAGAAATTTAGTGAAGCAAAAAAAGTCATGGTGCTACGTTTGTTTTCAAACTTGTTGGCAGAAACTTATATTACAATTAGAGATGCACCAATCTGGCTTTAACCGGCTCATATCGATTTCTGGCATAATTAAGAGCAACTACTTGAAAGCTACAAAGTGCAGATGATAAAATAATTAAATTTTTTTTTGTTTTGCAGCAGATGTTTAGTTAAATATAGGGATGTATAATAATATCGATATCACGATATATATCGATATTTTCTTTCCTAGGAAAAAAAAAATCGATATTCATCTGCAAGTATTGTAACATCCAACTGTCCCCTTGCTCACTCACTGCTTGCTTTGCCGGGAGAGTGATTTGGTCATCAGGCTTAGAGTGATGTTCAGATGTTCAGGTTTAAAAGGTATCAAACTATTCAGAGCAGGAACTTGGTGCATTTTATTTACTTTACTAATGCATGTCAGCTACAGTTTGTACTGTTTCAAGTAAAAGAAACATGTTTTCTCTCCACTTCTTTGATTCATTTTATCCAGCTGTCGACTTAAGTCCATGTCCAATCAGAGCAGGTATTGTGTCATTGGTGCTTTTAATCAGTTTTCAGTTAAATTAATTCAATTCAACTCTATAACAGTCACAAAATGTCACAAAAATCACTCTGTCCCTCTAAAATTTTTTCAGAAAATCGCAAATGTATTGAATTGTATCGTTTGCTGAATATCGCTATATATATTGTATTGTGGGCAGAATATCGTGTATTGTATCACATCGTGAGATTATTGTATCACTACAGCTCTAGTTAAATATATATTAAAATGCCATTTTGAGCATTTATTTTACATTTATTAACAACGATTAAGCCTGTAGCAAAAAGCCATAATGCAGTTAATCACTACATCAATTAAAATTAGCTTAATTTCCATTTGGAAGGTTAATATTTTTTGCAGATCAATTTTGTTTGTAGAAATATAATCCATTTTATTTATTGTCTTGGTTGTACGTGGAGCTCTTTCTCCCTGTTTTTGTTGTTTTATTTTGAATATTAAAATGTCTTTCATTGATCTTTGAGAGCACAAACTTGCACAAACTTCAAATAATATAATATTTGAAAATTGTCTAAAAACCACAACATTGTCATTTATCATAATATTATTTACCATCCAGCAAAATTTGTTATGACAGGGCTAACTATGCTATTTTTTACTACTTTTTTAAAGCAAATATCTTTGTAAACCCATTTAAAAACAATTAACAAAAATGAGTCAAGATCTTGTAAAATATTTTCAATTCTGTGGTTCAAATTTATATTGATCTGAATGGTCTAATACTGTTATACACACATTGGTAATATGATAAATACAAAGAAAAGGTAAGTGAATGAGAACTGTGAGAATAATTACAAAATATCAGAAGCTGTTTCTTCAATGCTACATAAATGTTAGCTTCTAAAACAAGAGGAAACTAATACAACTGTTTGTACAGAAATCATCATTTAATCTGTTTTTTTAAAATCAGACAACCCTTATCAAACCAAAGTTACTTTCCTCTCATAGATATGGTTTATTGGAATCAGAAAATCACATTTCCTTACAGTGGAAAATAATCATAGAAAATAACTTTACATGAGTACAAAACAGAAAAGTCTAAAATAGTTTGAGAAAGCCTAATAATTAAAGGTACAAAATGACAAAATTATCTGAAATTAAATACAGCATCACTTTTAAAGCAATGTCTATTAGCAGCTCTAATAATAATTGTTGCATGTTGTACAAACAACATGCACATGCAACAATTATTAAAGAATATATATATATATATATATTCAAATAATTTTGATCATTTTAGCTGACCTAAAACTTTAAAAGTTTAGTTTCGTTTAACTTCAGACAGCAGGAAAAAAAAAATTGTTTTTATTGGAAAATATCTGGATTAAACTGTAAATAACGTCTTCCAATATTTTTTTTGTTTACATCAGTAAATAAGAGCAGATGTTTTGCTTTAAATGTGAGTTTTGTTTTACCTAAAAGGTTATGATATCAAAATCTCAGCTCTTGTCCAGAAAAAAACAAAAAAATTAAAGTCTTGGCCATCTCTGTTTTCTCTTCCTTTAGCTGAACAAGGGTTAACTCCAGTTAACAACAAATCCATGTAACTATCCAAGGATCTCTCCAAAGAGGAGCTAAAGTCAGGTGTGTGCATGCATGGTGGGTTGCTGAATGCCAAACATTAAACATGCGGTCTGATGGTATTATTCCTGGAGCCGGCTGCGTGTGCGGAGTGCAGTAGTGGAACGAACGGTAGTGGACGGCCTCTGCAGTGATATTATGATCCTGTAACCGGATATGCTGGTTTCCATGCCTGAGCTGCACATCCACCCCTCCCCCTCACCTCCCTCCACGTTGGGCTATTTCAGGTTCTGTGGATGCACAAAGTACTAACACACACACACACAGACACACACACAGCTACACTGCTGCAGGTAGATGAAAGTGGCTTTCTCCTGAGTGCATCCATCTCTGCATTTGCACATGCATCCCAGACGAACGGCTGCAGTCATGACTGCGTTTTTCGCTGCGATGCGCCCGACTCTGCATGAGGACGAAACTCTCCAGCTCACCGCTGTGTGAATTCACCTACCGTTAAGGTTACTACAGCTAACTAAAGCTAACGAAATAACAAAAACTGAAACTGAGAAAACATTTCCGTCAACTGAAATACATAAAGAAAACTAATTATAGCATGCGTTATAAAATTAACTGAAACATACTGAAACATTATGGGCATAATATTATTTGTTTTTACGTTTATGAATTTATTTATTATCCTATAAATGTCTCTCCACTTTGCTTCAAAACTGCTTCAAAATAAACAATGTGGAGAGAAAACTGTGAACAAAAAAAGGAAAGGCAGCACCACCAGTTAGGCAGTATTTCAAGTATTTTAAGCAGAAATGTTTTGATTAGCACAAACCTTTGTAAGCTGTCAAAATGCTCATGTTTTTACAGTAACATGCGAGTATAATCAAAATTATTTGTTAAAACTACAAACAGAAACAGAAAAACAGAAAAATATGCCAATAGTCATAAAACAATTCTGTTCATATGATAAAATACTGGTAAAAATAAAGTTATTCTCACTTTTTTGGAAATACAAAATATGTATAAGTTCTTTTACCACTTTTTGCAAAATTAACATTTAATTTTTTTGCACACATAATTCATTATTAATGTAATTTAGCTGTGATTTCAATCACTTTAAATTCATTTACATATATTTTCAGTAGAATTTTACGTCTGTTTTTTTGCAGGAAAGCTTTGGTAGCCACACCTACTTAAGTTTTTTTTTTTTTTAAAAAACAACACTTTCTTTTGAAAGTGTAACAAAAACTAGCAAACAAACTGAATTAGACAAAAAAAATAACCTTAAAGGAAAATGCTAAACTATTATAACCATTTGTGTTTCACTCTCTCACACACACCCAATGTGGTCCTAGTAAACACATTCCAGACCAAACCCAGAGGAAGAGATAGCGCATTGTGACCAGACCCACTACGCTCACTCACACAAATTAAGATACCATTATCCCAAGACGAGAGCCGAATCATTAAAACTGGTTCTGTGACATTCCTAAAATCCACATTCAAGATTCATTCATCCCGGTATCAGACCTGATCATCCACTTCTTGTTGGTAACCAGGAAAACATAATGAGAGTCACTTCCTAGCAGCTGCATAATCAGAAACCGCACAAATGAAAGTGACACCGTGACACAGTTCGACACGCACCACTCAGCAAATCAAGGTTCTGATGCTTAAAGAATAGCGGAGGAGATAGACAATTACGCACTGAAAAATGTTTTGTCTTTTTGATCTGAAGCGTCTCAAGGGCAACGAAGAATCCAGAGTTCAATATGATACCAAGGAAGAAAGCAATGCCAATGAGTCCGTTGGCAAACTTTATAACAATAACCACTAAGCCTGTCACAATAACAAATTTCCTTGGTGACAAATTGTCTCAGAAGTTATTGCAATAAACGATAATATTGTTGTTTTAAGACCAATTTCAAGTAATATAATGGTAATGGCATAATAATGCAAGAACACATTCTCAAAGATTAATAAACTTTAAATTTTAATGAACATTTAACACAGAGATATTTTAAATATCCACAACAAATAAAAATAATCACAGAGTCTCTATAAACAAAATTGTCTTTAAAAGCAAAGAGTTAGTTAAGACCAAAAACCCAGACTGGAAACTTTTTAATCATCCAGTTTTTTTGGTAGAAAGAGAGAAAAACGGAAAAAAAAGTGGTAATTAACAAACTCACTTTAATTTATCATGCGATTAACTGATTTATTGCCTATTGCGACAGGCCTATGCACTGATGTCAAAATTGAGACAACTTTGTATACATATTAAATTAAACTTGAAACAAATAAACTGATTAATCAATTATTCAAATAATCACCAACTAATTTTGTAACTGATTAATCATTAACTGGAGCAAAAAACTAAAAAAGGCAATTTTCTGAAAAAACATTACACTCAAAGCAGGAATTTAGCCAAAATTGTGCAGAATAATATACATTTTCCATATAAGATATAAAAGAGACCCCCAAACTCTTCCAGTGAAATTGTTTTAGCTTCATCCAGTTCAAATTCTGTCACAAAAATCTCTTAAGCATCTTGATTGATTTGTTAAATGAAAAAAACATTTTTGCACTACACTGTATTGATATTAAGTCAAGCAGAAACTGAGCTTCTCACATGCCGTTCACTAAAGGAATGCTTTCTTATTACACTTTAGCCAATAAAATGTGTATTATTATATCCTAAAAAGGGAGTTGAATTACTGAATTGCATCTTTTATTGTCTAAAAGTCTCAAATTCTACAAACTGTACCAAGATTTTTTTATCCGATTAATCGTCAGAAACTATTATTTAGTATTTTAAAATGTTTATAAAACCTGTTGGAAATGTTTTTCCAACTCCTGTTTGGTTCACAAACTCTGACCCTCATTTATGAAACTTACATTTGATAACGTAAAATTTAGGTAGTGAAGTTGGACGTCTAAGAACTTCAGAAACTCAAAGAGTGCGACCAAATCAGGATCGAGCTTCTACGTGAAGTTATGCGTCTAATAAAGGAATAATGTGGCATTAAAATGCTTCTCTGGCTGCAGAAAACCAAGCTGGGTATTTTATTAAAGCAATTAAAAACTGGATGGAGCAGTGGAACCAGTTCACACGGTTCAAAAGTGCACTGCAAAAACCAATGTACCAAAAATATATAAAAACATAAAGAATTTTTTTGGTCTAGAGCAGATACCCTAGTAAAAAATACAGTAATAGTTCCATTGTTGAATTATTTCACTTATAATAAAACATTTTTTCCTCTTTCACAATTGGAACAATCTAGTACTTTTTCCATCAACATTAAGGGCTCAACACAGGTTCCTATATTTTGCAGGAAAGTTACTTGCAATTTTTGTCTTAATTCAAATATGTTGAAATATTTGCACTAGAAACTAGACCAGAAATACTTGGTAAGATTTTGTGTCTGCAGTGTGGAGGAGCGAAAGTGCAAACGTGAAAATAGAAAGTGATTTCAGGACTAGCAAAGAAACAAAAAAACAGAAACAAGCCATTTGTTGAAATCAGATAGTTTCTGTGAAAACAAAAGGATGTCTGGGTCTCCTTAATGTTGTTGATAAGAAAGAAAATTTCTCTTCTCAGAATGACACTTTCTCAATAAAAAATGTATTGAGAGTAATTTACGATGTGTAATCCATTTTTTTAAAGATTTTATTGGCTCTAGTGGTCTTTAGTTAATTTACAGGAAAGTGGGTAATGAGAGAAGACATGCAGCAAAGGTTACTAGGCCGGGAATCGAACATGCAATGGCCACATCAAGGATTAAGGCCTCCATATGTGGGTTGTGCTTAACCCCTGCACCACCACCCTTGTAATCTATTTTTATGTACATTTTGCTACTTTTTCCAAGTTATTTACTCAGATTTATTTATTTTATTATTTTTTAAAGATTCTTTTATTTTTTTCAAAAACAAATCAGATTTTTTTTTAATTATTTTTAGATTTAATTTTTTTATTTAATTTTTTCTACTTATTTTTAATTAGTTTTTCAGGATTTTTTTTTACTGTTTTAATTTTAAAAATCTGATTTTATTTGTTCCAACTGTATTTTTCAAATAATTTTTTTTAACTTTTTTATAAATCTAAATTTTTTTCTTATGCTATATTTTTCATAATATTTTTTTAATTCAGATTAATTTTTTTGTTTTTAATTCTTAGATTTTTTATTCAGATTTTATTGTTTCTCATTTTGATTTTATCTTATTTTTTCAAATTTCATTTTTTAACCAGATTTTTTTTTTTTTTCAAATTTCATTTTAAAAAATAATTTTATTTTAACTATTTTTATTTGAGACAGTTTTATGAATTGCATTCTTTTCAAATCACGTTTTACATTTCTGGGGTGGGACTTCGTTTGAAAGATGGCAGAAAGACGCATTTCTACTCGTCTCAGTGGATGTTAGCAACAAAGTTTCTATTGGTCGGCTTGCACACAAAGCTTTAATAACTTACATTACAAGTTATTGAACGTTTATAAGCAACATCGCTGTGCCCGAAATAAAATCTGCCGTCACTTTAAATAGTGGATAAAACCGTTATTACGTCTGCCTCACAAGAAAATGATTCCAGTTTCTGTAAAACTGAAGAAAGACAGGAAAACATGGTAAAGATGAGCCACAGCCAAAATAAGTATGCAAGCAGTGTGTGTGTGTGTGTTGTGTGTGTGCCCTGAGTCAAAGTGATCATAAATGCTCACATGACAGAGGTCAGCTGGCTATCAGGGAATTCACCACAAGCTCTTACGTAATGGCAGACCTGATTGCAAAACACTACAGTGGCGCCGCAAAATAATGCAGAATTTACCTAAAAAAAACAGAACTGCAATGGCAGACAAGCCAGGAAACATCTCAACACCTGAAAGGTTCGACTTTCCTGGGTTTAGATGCATTAAAGTCCAGGCTTGGGCCAAAATCATCAGCTCAAAACACCATTTTTAAACACTAAAGTCAACAAAATTCTGTCATTTTTTGATCTACTCATCAACAAACTAAATAAACTTTCTTAATTTATAAGGTAATCATATTTTTTTAGTAGAAACCTGACCAGAGATCTAACACTTTAAATGGATTTCGCTAGTTAAATGAAAGGCATCAAATTTGTTTATTATTTTGCGCTTGAATGAAGAAACTAGGAAAAATAATATATAATCTACTCTCAGAAATAAACAGAATCTAGGTTCTGTATTTAGCCAAGTTTTAATACAAGAATTTAAAGCACCAAGGGAAGCACAAAGTTTAGAAAAGATGATAACTTTGTGCGGCATTTAACATTTTGTGAGTAGATTTTTGTTTAAAAGTTGTGTAATTTAATATTTATGATGGTGTGCTATGGCTGCTATTGATAGAAAAAAATAAATAAAAAGGAGGAGTAAATGTCCACCAAAAACGGTCTAAAAATTACAAGAAAAACTGTGAAACTTTCTAAGTTTGAAAAGTAAAAAAAAAATTGCTAGGAGAAAATTTCAAAATGTTTAGATTAATTTCATAAATTATCTAGAAAAATTGTAGAAATTTCTGAGTTTGAAGTAAAAAAAAATTGCTAGAAAATAACTTAGAAACTTTTAGATTCATCTCAAAAATCTTATAGAAAACAGAAATCTCTGTACCAAGAGTCAAAAATTTCAATGTTTTTATTCTTTTTTTTTAGACAAAATTCTGAATTTTTTTTTCAGGCAATCTTTCAGAAATGTCCAAGTATTCCCTAGAAATTCTTTAGATAAATATAAACATTTCTGAGGGTTTTTTCTTTTCAGAAATTAAGCTTGTTTTTTTCTAGTAAATTATTTTTTCTATTGAAAACTTACTTTCCCCACCCCCTCTATCAACAATTGCCCCAAGTTGTCATGATGCTTTAATTATAGCCAGGGGGCTACAAACAATCAATCCAGGTGCCACAAATACCCCCCGAGCCCTACATTGAACACCCTTGGTCCAGAGTGAAAAACCAGCCTTCGGTAGCTGATTAAAGTCCATATCAGCGACACCGACAAAGGGGTGCAAAGGTCAGAGACGAGGCTGAAATAAAACGTGTCTCTCTCTGTTTACAGTCGCACTCTGAACTAATTCATCAGACAAAAAGATCCTAAAAGTGAATGTTTGGGGGGAAAAAAACACATCCACAGAGACCAAACTCCTTCGAAACAGACAATCTACTGTTCTGGTGACGACGAGGATTACTTTTACGTAACCGTGCCGTCACTCCAAAGGTCAAACCTGCATGTGCAATCAAAGCGAACTTGTGCACATCCCAAATTTTCCGGTCTGGGAAAGCGTCTCCCATCGCACACTCCCTCCTCGTACGCACTCACTCTTAAGTCTATAAATAAAAGGCAGAAGAAGAGAGCAGATTTAGGTCAGCAGACATGCTGCTGCTGATGAGCGGGTTCTTCTCCGACGGAGAAAGCAGCCGCAGGATTCTGGTGCCGAGTGTCGACAGGAAACCAGCGGCCGCCTTATTACCGCACCTTATGCCTTGATTTTAATCCTAAATTTACTAATCCCAGCCACACTGTCTTCTGTTGCGATGGAGCGTTGCAGCAACTGGCTCTGCAGCATTTATGCGCCGAGTTTGAGCTCTCTTCCAAGCCCGCCACGCACCAGATGTTCAGATCCAGCTGCAGGCAAGTGGCTGTTCTGAACACAACGCGACAGCGTCCTAAATTAACTGATAAACTCACAAAATCTGATTTAAAAAAAAACTAAACTTTATTTTTCTTTGCTTAATAACTATGGATGCACCAATTCACTTTTCTCACATCCAGAACCGATACCGATATCTGAGGTTTAGTATCAGCCAATACTGATCCGATACAGAAAAACATTTCTTTTTTAAAAACACAGAAAAATGTAAAAATATTTAAACCTGAAATATTTAACTTTTCCAGCTTTAAATTCATCAAAGTTCAAACTTTTGTGACAAAAATCATCAGCGCAAAACTAGTAAGGGGCCAAAAAAACAACATATTTTTAAAAACTGCAATAGCCTCCTGATAAAGTCACCAAATGTGGTCCATTTAAAAAATAAATCTATGTGATCTTAAATAGTTTACAACTAAATGCGACACATTTATGTTTTCTATGATTAATAATTAGGGATGCACCAATCCACTTTTTCACGTCCAAAACCGATACCGATATCTGAGGATTGATGATAATCAGCTGATATCCTTTACAGATAAAAATTTATTTTTTTATGAACACAGAAAAAGGAAAGAAAAGTTAGTAAACATCAACACCCAAACCATGTAACTTTTCAAGCTTTAAATGCATCAAAGTCCAAACTTTTTGTCAACTGGGCTAAAATCGTCAGCTCAAAAATACTAACAGGTCAAAAAACTTTTTTTTTGTGCAAATTACAGCAACCACCTGATAGACAACAAATCAGCTAAAGTTAAAAAAAACTTCTGGATGATCTTCAATAGATTACGGCTAAATGTGACACATTTAAGTTTTCTATGTAAAAAAATATAAAAATAAAAAAACTGACAAAAATAAGCTGCAACAAACTTTCTTTTAAATGGTTCAAAAGGTGAAATAAGGAAATCTAAATAATGTAAAATAAATAAAAAAGCATTACATCAGTCAGAGCAAAGCATATTTTCCTCAATATGAGGATTGATACAAATACTAATATTTGTGCATCATTTGATTTGATAAGCTGTGCATGATTTAAAAAATATTGAAGGGATGTGAATCTGTTTAGATGCAGTCTTTCCTTTTTGGTTACAGACTTTTATGGCAAACAATAAATGTCTGCTATTATTCTTTGTGTAATAAATCTAAATATATATAAAACTTGACCTGGATATGTCTGTGTGAGGTGGCTCTCGAACCTCTGACTCCAACATAGAGCTGAACGATATGGCTAAAAAAACTTACCTGGATATAAAAATTTTATATCAGTCGATATTGATCATTATTGATTAGTTTTTTGTTTTAAATATCTTAAATATTGCCAAACTGCTGGTGTGACCTTTCCTGCTTTATTCACCCCACTCCATTTTTAAGAAGCTATGAGGCACAATGGAGAAAACCTTAAAATGCTGCTGAGCAAGTTGCTCAACAAGTCCTTGCTAGGTGACCAAAGAATGCATGAGTTGCTAGGTAACCAAAGGCTGAGTGAGTTAGTTGATGACACTAAGCTAGCTTAGTTCATAGTGAGAGATTGAGCTGATAAAGTCTTTCCCTTGACTTTTCAATGAATATTCTGTAAGATGTATTGATATTGATTACATGTCTGTCACGATATAAATTGTTATTGATTTATTTGATTTGTTAAGGTGAATCTCCCCCAAAACCTGTTAATGGATTTCCCATCATCATCCACTTGGATCTTCAATCAAGCACTTTTTCCTTCCACTCAACTTCCCATTAATACCAGATACAGCACTCTTGTGAACTATAACGTTTTTTGTGGAGGTTCTCAATCTTTTTCTTTATCGTTTCCACATAATATTCAGATTTTTCAAGGATGTTTTAGATGCAAATTAGCTAAAATGCATGCTACACAAGTTTAACAATTAAAACTAACTTTTCAATTACATTGTAATTGACTGAGAAGCACCTTTCTAGCAACTCCTGACATATTTATTCACCTCAGATCCCATCAAAACAGTGTGCGTGTCCCGTGGGTCCCTGTCTGGACAAAGTAAGCAGTAGTAGCAGAAGACCTCTTGCATGACCTACATCCTGCTTGTGGGTAAAAAGCAGAGGAACAAGGAGTGAAGAAGAGGTGCTGTCACCAGGAGGTGGCTGCTGTGTTGTGGTGCAGATTACAAAACAGAGGCCCCTCCATTAATACAGCTCCTGGTTGTGGTATGTAGCAACAAAATCCCTCCGATAACACACATTTATGACACTAAAACTGTGAAATAAAGCGAATTAAATCTTAATTCAATCATGTTTTTGTGTACATTTCTCATTAAACCGACTTAACTGGGTCATTTTATGACGTTCTTATTGTATTGTACACATAATAAGCCATAAACAAGTGAGGTCCAGTCACTGAGTGTATTTCCGGACGGCCCAACTGTCTTTTCTTACGGTCTGTGGAAAGTTTATCAGACGCTTTTTCTCCGCAGTCCTAAAGTAAGAAGCATTAGGACCGCCCTGTGTCAGTAACTGGAATCCACAGCGGATACACACACAGTAGCAAAACTTCCCCACCACCTTACTGTACTGACACCGAAACACCAGCAGCCGCCGTCTCTATTATTCATTACAAATAGGTTAACGCTCTCGTGCCGGTGTGTTTCTCCCCCCTCTCGACGTTGTTCAACTTCGCTCCTTTTTTTAAAAAAAAAAACAACGGGGTCAAACATCGAAACGGAGGCTTACCAGATCCAGATCCACCGGGGGTCCACAGAGAAACATGAGGGGGTATTTAAACAGTCCGGTCGGCAACAGAAAAACAACCGGTCCTCACTCCCGGAGACTCCGCCACACAATGGCGCTGATAGGAGGAGAAAACAGCCTCCGCTCTTTGGAACGCTGATGCCTTCACGGCCTGTCGGATTCACCTACAACGAGACCGTTTTTTTTAATGCTTCCGCGATCACGAACGATTTATAAGTGAACTAAGGTATTATTATAAAGTAAAACACAATGTACGTCACTGTTTCCCACCTTAAATCAAACGTAAAAAACGAAGAACAATCTGTTTAGAGGCTTCATTAAACGTTTATCTCGTGAAAACGGAGAAAGAAAAGGAACAGGCAGCAATTAATCACTAATTAGTTTAACTATATACTAAATACATCAACTCAAACAACAGCGTGAATATTTTAATCTACTTTAGTTTGTTTCTGGCCTGTCAGGATCTAATTAGGTAAGTAAGGGAAATGTACGAGGATCCCTTGAAAGCAGCAGGAGAAGCTGAAACCGAGCAGCAGCCCCGAGAGCGGAGTTTAGCCCCGCCCACATCCACAAGCGCGTACACGGGCACGGGCACGGGCACGCACACTCACGTCAACAAGCTCCGCAGCTTCACTCTGTCACTGCAGATTGACTGGCAAAGTTTGATCAAAGGGTCAAATTACTAAGTTAATGAAATACCAAAAAATAAAAATAAAAAATATTAACAATTTAATATGTATTTAAATTGCATAATTATTTAATAAGTCCTAATATTTATGAATTTATTAGATTTGCTAATGGTCTCCAGGGGCAAACAGTTCCACAGTTGTACATTTTTCTTATTAGTAGTATTAGTGATGGTTAAATAAAGTTGCAAATGCAAACAGTAAGTTAGCATAACTAATGAATGCATGTATCCATAAATATCTGGATGCTTAAAATATTTTTTAAATAAAAAATAAAGAATGTAACCAAATACAAATATTCATTATAAAATAAAAGCATATAGAATCATTTCAGGATTGATTTATTTACTGTACAATCCTGTGTTGTATTGAAGATTTTAAGTAGAATTTATTACATAAATAAATCTTTGAAAAGTTATATCTGTAATAAATTAAATTCCAAACAGACACGGTAGCATAAAATTATTAGGTTTCAAAATAATAATAATTAATATATATTAAATGTGGAAAATAATACTATGCAGTTTGGTGTTCAGGATTATAAAATAACCAAATAAATTCTGAAATAATTCTAAACTTCTAAAATAAAATAAATAAATCTAAATTTATTTTCATCTTTGTTTATTCAGGGATATGTGGAAATTTTGGTCATTTGACAACACTAAAAAATAAAATAAATATAGAAAATAAATCTATATTCCAAATAGGTGGAGAATACAAATTTTAAATTTAAATAAAATATGTGGTGTTGTTGTTTTTTTATTAAAACATTTCCACAATTAAATGGAGACTGCTCCAAAAGCAGAAAGTGGACTATAGCGCAGGGCATTCTGGGTAAATGTTTCATGTTTTTGTTTTTCTGATGCTGCTCCATTTCTGTTTACATTTCGTGAAGAAAGTTGTGTTCAGCGTCTTCTTCAGAGGTTTTTGTATTGTTCCCTTCAGTAGTTCTTGGTGAAGCGCCCCCACAGGCGAGGAGGGGAAAAAGGGTTTTCAAATCGTTTGGTTCATTTGACCCAATGCAGTGTCAAAGAGAACTGCAGCAGCTGAAAATATAACAAATGTTGCAACTTTTGGTCCCCAATCAAACCGAATCTACCGACTGTCAGGTCATGTTTTACAAGCAACCAGTCTTCTAACTGGACTGGGTTGTAAGCAGAAGTCTTCTAACTGGAAAGATTAAAGATCTTCAGCTGGTGGCTCTTCTTACAGTTACATCTGTGCTAATGAATGATGGCCCTGGAATGGACCAATTTACCATAAAGTAAACATTTCAGCTGAAAAAGACGCTTTCTGCAACACATTTATATGCAAAATACTACAAGTTTTTGGCAGGTACAAAGTCTACACATCTCAACATTACAAGTAGATTTGTCACAGTAAGCGATAAATCAATAAATCTCATGATAAATTAAAATGAGCTCAATCATTTCCATTTGCATGATTTATCATCCTCTTTTCCTTCTTTCTTCCAAAAACTGTCTTCAACATAGTGTTTTAGTCAAAACTAAGCTTCTCTTTGAAGGACAATTTTGTTTACAGAAACTTCGTAATTCATTTTATTTGTTGCTTTGTTTATTTATTGTGGGTATTTAAATGTCTTTCTGTTCCAGTGTTAAATGTTCAGTTTTGAGAATGTTTTTGCCATTATGTTACTTGAAAATGGTCTCAAAACAACACTATTATCATTTATCGCAATAACTTCTGGGACAATATATCATCCAGCTAAATCTATTATTGTGAGAGGCCTAATTGCAAGTGTAAAAATTGAAATTCATTGTTGAATTCTCTTCATTATTACTTTATGCACAGCATATTTCTGCTTGTTGTTTTCCAGCAGACGGAGAGAAATGTGCACTTTCACTTTTGGAGCTTCCTTCTCCAAACGTCCAGTCAGATTGTGGCGTTTATAACCACAGCTGGAGGCGGCGGCGGCGGCTGCAGGCCCGAGTCGAGCTGTGAATATCGAGTATCTGCATCAAACAAACTGTTTCGCTTCAGGGAAACCCTCGGCTGCAGTGCGGCGAGGCTCGCTCGAGTTGCATGAGCGTGTTCCTGCGAGTGAATGGAGATCTGATTTTAGGTCTGTCTTCATCTCTCCGGACTCCGAGTTGACTCATGAATGCCGAGCAGCAAGGAGGGATGGCTCTAAATAAAGATTTCAGGTCAAAAACAGGAAATGGCTCAGTGAGCAGGGAGGGCAGGGCCATAGCAACACCAACTGGAGAGCAGCGCCGACAGATTCCCTCGCTCCCCCTTCCATCTATCTTTATTTATTCCTTGCTCTTCTTTTACTTCCTCCTAGCAGCAGCCACATTCTACCACACCGGTTCTCACATTTCAGATACATTCATCCAAAGTCGTATCAAGCGTATGCGGCCGATACGGTCCGTCTTTATTTCCCTTTTCGTGAGGCTGACAGTGAGAACCTGACTCACGGTGAGGTGGCTGCTCTCGCTCGCCGTTCAGAGCGTGAAGCTACACGCAGCTTCCATCCATCACCGTGTTGCACCTCCGGGTGGTAATGTGCTGGACTGGAGTAGATGACTGTCCTCTGAATTAGATCATCAACCATTCTGGGTCCATTTATGCTGGCAACAAGCTGGGCTCTTTTTCAAAACATAATCAGCATATATTAATGCAATAGATGAAAAGATTAATCATGATGAATCGATTAGTGAAATAGTCAGCAATTAATTTAGTAATCAGTTAATCGCTAACTGGAACATATAAACTCAACAAAATAGATGTTTGCTGAAAGAACAACACACTCAGGGCAAAAATTAATAGGGCTGTATAATAATATC